>OMNM01000513.1:0-18601 GCA_900302745.1 Parablennius parvicornis
TGCTGTTTGAATATTCTGATTTTATATATGAGGCCAAGGAATAACAGATATTTTTGGTGCGTTATTTGTTTTCCTTTTTTTTTGTTTTTTAGCACCGCGTGTTTATTGTGCTTTACCTGGGAACATGACCAAGGAAATGATAACAGAGGAGAAAAAGAAGAAAGGTGGCAGTGGTGTTGACTGGAGTCAGGGTTAGCTTTTGCGGTTGCCTCTTTAATTTTGTTTTTCTTTCGTGACTGAAAACAACTCAGTGTGGAGGCGACTAAATCTACAGCCACTACTGAGGATATTTCCCACTATTGTTAGTTAGGGGAACTGTGGGCTGTAAAGAAAGGAACCAAGTATGTAGAAGAGAAAAGTGAGAAGGTGGAGAACGTGATGCAGCTTGTGCCTTTCCCCTCTGAGAACCTGCAGACAGTTAACTCTTTAAGAACTATGACGCTCAACAGCAGAGTCGAGTGCAGATCCAAACCTTGCAGGCTTCCACCCAACAGCTTCTCGTTTGTCTGCGACTTCTCAAGTCTGCCTTATCACTACGTTGGACTAAGAACGGTCAATATTTTACTCACTCACATCTTTTCAAGTTAATAAACCTTCTGATTTAACATCTGAAATCTTAAAATCTCTAAATTAAAGCCTCTCAAATTCAGCTTTAAAGGCACCACATGCAGGATTTAAATTTTTTTTTATTTCAATTGTTTTAAACCAACTTAAGGATCAATTATCATGATGCATATATGTTCTGCTTCAGGTACCTTTCTTGAATTAACAAGCTAGCCAAAGAGCCGTGACCCATCCATGTCCTGTAATTCAATTTTGTACCACCAGGTGGTGCAGGAGTCATTTGTCTACTGTGTCACTAGTAGAAGAATGTAAATATGAGCTTGGTTAAAGGTTTTAGCAGCTACCAGATAACGGAAAACTGCTCATCAGAACAAGACACTAGCAGTCTGTTGCTTTTTTATGTCGCAGTATGCAAAGTATTCAGCTTACTAGCAGGTTTGCTAGCAGGTTGAGTTCTCGTAACGCCACTTTGTACCACAAGAAGGCGAATTGAGTCCTCAAAGAACAGACAAAGCGGGCGGATGTGACACTGCTGTATTTAATCGTAACCTCAATAAGCTCCACTGTGTCTGCCAATGGCAAAAAAAAGTATATCATGAACTTTATTTTTAATTTCTTACACCAGCTCTTCGTGATAAATTTTATTTTAAAAGATCTGTCAATGCTAACAACAAATTTGTCATAAGAACTTCAAAAAAAGTTAATAATTGAGCTTTTTTGCTGTTTTGGAAACACTGAAGCACATTTTCTTCATAAAAAAAGCTTTTAAAAGCAAAACCTCACTCATTACTGCCGCCCATTGCTCAATCATGGTATTGCACACATCAGGAGCATCTCATCTTAATCCAGGAGACAGATAGCGGAGGTGGATGTTTAGAAGGAATGGTGGTCCAATACAATATCCCTGAAATCCTTTTTTTTTTTTTTTTTTAAGATAAAACTCCAAATGTTATCATTTGTTTTAGTGCATAGAGGTGCAAATGAATTAGAAATGTTGGAATCTAATTTAATCTTTTTACAAAGTATGAAAAAGTTTTCAAAAGACAAGTGCAATTTCATGTATTTTTACTATCACAGCGTGGCTTTGATGCTAAGCTAGCTCACTAAAATGCTGCATTAAAACATAAAAGTGATTAAATCACAAGAAATTTTTTGTTGGGGAAAGAAAAATTCTTGTTGAAGTTTTTGGAGTTTTGACGCTTTGCAGTGTTTCATGTTCCACATTTAAGGTCTTTGTCTGTGTGACCCCTGCCCTCTAACTCTATTTCACCCCTGCAGATGAGACCAAAGTTTGACAAAAGACAAAAAGAAATGTCCTGAAGAACTTTTGAGAGGAGCTCCAAAATGTTTCTGAGTACTTTTTTCTTGTTTTTGTTTGTTTCCTCGCGCGCCAATGCTAGCATCAGCCAAAGACGATTCGTTCCTGATTGTTCGTGTTGTCCGATTGTTTAGTTTCCAGGAGATGTGTACAATTTTGAGTTATAAATGAAAGGTCGGGTTGCGGTTTGATGACGTGAGACGTTCACTGAGACAAACAGCTTTTAGCCAACGCGTTTATGTTGTGCCTTTTTGTTGGATGACGATCTGAGAGCAAAGCCTCTGTTGCGTCACTGCTAACCTCCCTCTGTTGTATAAGCTTCGTTCAAACCAAGTAACCCACTCCTCTATCAGCCCTGAATTACTGTACGCACCAAACCAATGTATAATTATGCCAACACTAAGTAAATAAGATACCTAAGATTTGGGGAAAAAAATTAATAAAAAAGTAAAAAAATTATTTGCTCTGGAGTCTTCATTGTTTTACTTACTTCACGTAGTGAATACTTCGACATGAAGATGAAAGTCTTTCAATTGTACCAAAGTGCACTTTCAAAATCATTTTACATTTAAAATGTTGCAGATGAATGTTTTCACTGGAAAGAATCTAAAAAAAGTTACAATAATTCTGGGCAATCTGACAGATTCTGAATGGCAGACATAATGAGTCAGCAAAATATTGCAGTAGTGTTATTGTATTTTTTTTGCTGTTGTTTTACGTCACTGAATCACTGAAATGAGCTTTTTCTTCATACATTGTGTAATGTAATCTTTAGAACAGGACAGTTCTGATGGAATACTGAGTGTGATGCACACTCACACACACACTCTGTGTGTGTGTGAGTATGTGTGTGCGTGTGTTTGCTGAGCTTGTACTTTGGTGGGTTTGACCAGAGTGATTTTAGGAGTCTCAGAGGGGTGAAGCACTTTGAGGAGGTCACTTTAGTACAACACTCTGTATTGATCCAGGTCTGCGTCTTGTTTTTTTTTTTTACATTTTACACCATTACACTCATCCCAGCAGGGGTGGAGCCACCACGGTAGCACAGAGGGTAGTAAGTGTTGGAATGGCCACCCTGCGTGTAATTTTTTGCCAAGTTTTTTGAAAAGTAGGTACAACCGGAAGCTGGAGGGAATTAAAACAGATGTGTATGATCAGACTTATTAAGCCCTTTACTTTAGGACATTTCTTTGTTTTTCCAGGATGGAAATTAATAAATGTGACAATGAAGCTGCTCTGTAAACATGTTCATCCATCTTCTCCAGCACTTTGTCCAATTTGTGGTTTTGATCTTGGCTAATGGGGTGAACTCATTCCAAACACACCTATTCACATTTACAAGAAATTTGGACTGATCAAATACTCTTTAAATGTGCGTTTGTATTGGAGGAGGAAGCTGAATCACAGATGACGGACGGCACAATGTGGCAGTGGTTTAAAACATAGTTTTAAATGTTAATGGTAACTTTCTTTACAAAGGGAAATAAATAATAGAAACGAGACAAAGAAATAAATGCCATAAACTGAACTAATAAAACATTTAGTTTGGGTAAATATCACATTTGTGTGCCCCAGGAGCGGAGCTCGCAGGGTGGCTGAATTCTGCTTAGATCCCAAGGTGATTGACATATTACCAAAAGTCGACTTTAATATAAAATGAAGTGGTTTTGCAATAAGTTTAATGAGCTGGAAAAAAGAAGAAATTTAGTTCCGAGAGGAGATGAAAAGCTTCAAGCTAACGTTAGTCAGACCCAATGTACAGTACTTTACCAAGATAACATGTTCATGTGTTTGTTGGAGCAGGATGTAACTTAATTCATCAATGCCACGATGATGTATCAGGTGACACACGGCAATTAGCAGGAGAACTATATCACGGAAATTAGTAACCAGTTATCTTGTGATGTGTTGACTGTGAGGCTTTTTGAAAACACAACTTTGCTGAAACACTTCTAATGCACATGTGCACTACGGCTGTAGTAAGTAGCTCTTCTGCACGTGCAAAACTTTTGTTAAAGAAGCGAAAATGATGTGCAGAGGTAGATTATGTTGGAACATGAAGAACCCCACCATGACACTCGGTTTGAGACAAAGATGAAGTTCAATGAAGGTAAACATTCAAGAGAGTCGCCAGTAGCAGGTCAGGTCGTACATCTGCTTCATAGAGAGCCGCAGTTTAACAAGCTGCACGTTTTGTTTACTTACCAGCGGTAAAGGATTGTCATGCATCATTCGTGGAGGAACAGGAACAACTGATAAAGACAAAAAAGTAACAGCTGCCTCTCCTGCTAAGTTGCAGGCTTTTTGAAACAGTTGACAGGACGACAGCTGAAGGACTTAGTTCAGAGCATATGGCTCCTGAACATGGTTATAATCTAGCAGAACGTTTTCATCGAGAACATTTTGGGAACGAGTGCATGATATTGAATACATATTTAAAGCTTTGGCATGTTCATCACTGAAATCATATGATGTTAAAGGTCTGCAAGCTTGTTGTGATGTGATGTGATCAAGCTTGTTGTGGTGCAGTGGAAGAGCTTCATGCAGGTGTTGGATGTGTACAGTAATATGAAGATTGTCATTTCCAAGCTGCCATACAAACTCCAGAAACGATGGAGAACTTTTGACATTATGGAAACATACAATACACAGAGCACACTTCATTGATGTTTCATATTTTGGGAAATGTGCAATCGTTGGTGAAATAGAGACACATAAACCATCAAATACAGTTTTGAAACTTAAAAAAAAAAATCATATTATGCTAAAACAATTTTCTAATGGTTTTCCAACAGTAATGCATCCCCCTACCTGGAATGACGCCCCAGAAGTGAAGAAAGTCTGTCATTTCTCTCCCTGGCTTGTTTAAATTCTTAAATTCTGTAATCCAACGAGAAATCAGAAATCAAACCCCATATAGTTTCAACAGGGGTTAAGCCACTCCTAATCCAGGTAGGCCCTCCCTTTGACCCTCCCACAATTGGGTAGCTCTGCTCTGGCATGTGTGGGCGGAGCCAGTCCAGCTCACACAGACACAGCAGATTTTGAATACAGCTCATATGATTGAACATTCAAATGGATGACAAGTTAGATTTGGGGCAATAAACCTTGAAAACAACATTTTTGGATCAAGGAGACCCTTGTGAAAGTGATGAAAAACTGTATATGACCCGATTGAAGCAAGTTTAAACAGTCGAAGAATAGAGTGAAAGGAACTTGTTTTTCTATTCCAGTTGGCTCAATAGATTCTTCTGACGTCAAAAATAGCTCAAGGAAACAAAGTCCGGACTGTCATTGCTGTCCACGTGCTCAGCCTTTGGAGGAATGTCATTAATTTCATGCTACGAAGCACAGATTCGTTTGTTTAAGGAAGATAAGTTGTTTTGGATACTTATGCATTGGATACATAAGCCGTATTTGTAATAATCATTTAATCTGTGAAGTGTATGATTCCACTATTTTTCATATTGCAGAGAAAATGTTGAGCCAGAGCAACCACATGAGTCACATGGACTGAAAACATCAGCTCCTCTCCAGACATGCAGACATATAGGTGCTGGAAAAGATCGCTGCATCTTTACTATAGTTCCTGTGCAGATCAACTAGACCAATAGAAGAGAAGTCACACAGGTGTATGTATTTCTAGATTCTGGTCGCACAACTACATTCTGTACAGAACATCTCATGCAGTAATTGAAGATTACAGATCCAGCATACATCTTGTCTGGGATCGAGTGATCAGATCTGAATGGAAACAACTAATATTCTCAGTGAGAAGTCCTCACACAGAAGCTAATGCCAGAACAGCAATGGGATGGGTCATCAGTGTGTCATCAATGGTACTTTAAATGGCTGTCGCTCTGATGTGGAATTCTCTTCAGTTGTTGTGAACACAGTTACTATGTTGCATTTGAAACTCATGCTGAACAATCACTACAATCTTGACTTGACGGAAAGAATACGAGAAGATCTCAAATTCATGGAAATCATGGAATCCTCTGCAACTGTATCAGAAAAAAAAATGTATTTCCTGTGACTGCCCTTGAAGACACCATGTCAGCATACCAAATTGCTTCACGGTAAGCAAGCAAATGAGGATATTGGTGAATATCTTGCTATTCTACAAGGGTTATTCCAATATTCTCAACAGGATCATCATTAAAGGCAAAGTGCCTGAGGAGCAGTTGCAGGGTCGGACTAGAAAGATCCTCCTCGACCAGGTAAACCTGCTTCTCCACCCTCCAGTTCTTATGTAAAGTGTCGTTGGCGACAAGTCCAGTGTGTTTCAGATCTTATTTTGTTTTTAGAAATGACGGGTCAAAGAAAAAATACTATTAGAGCAAGGAAGACAGAACTGTAACCAAGCAGAGTTTGTCAGCTTCAGATATCGTTGTTGGAATGGATTTTTCAGGCCCGCGTGATACATGGCAACTTGGAGATTTTTCCCAACAAAAGGTTATGGTACATTCTGTCAAGCTTCAGACAAAATATAGCATTACTGAGAGACCTGTTGGCAAACTTTGTTTGATGCTGTGAGATATAGAACATGTTCATCTGCATTTTAGTGTATGATAATTGATGTTTTCATATCTGACTCCTCTTGCTATTATTGAATTATTATTCCTACCATAACAATTTAAATGACGTTGTTCTAGGACACTGTCACTTATATTGACTAAACCCGACAGAAACTGATTAAAACCAATCCTCCAGCTCTCAAGTCTTGCTGTACATCCCCCAGCCGCCAGGTGGCGCACTGTAAGCGTCCCATCCTGTGATTTATGAGCGTTTTGGATCTCAGCTGGCATCTCTCCCCCGAACCACTGCCAGCCCCCCTCCTCTCAGGGATTTCTAGGAATCACAGTTTTAGCGTGAAGGTGAGTGTAAACAACGTGTCCCATCACATGCTGCTACATTAATGGAGATGAGAAAGTGGAGTTTATCCTCCCTCACTGGCAAAGTATTTCATAGAAATCTCAGATGTTAACTTGTTTGTGTGCTGCTGCTTGAATTTGCTCACTTATGAATAAAGTACCCCGATCTTTAAATGTTGTGAACTTTTTGTTACCTGCAGTCATCAATTGTTGCAAAAACAAATCTGACAAATGTGTTTTTCTCCATGTCCTATCGGGGCTCTCTGATTGGTCCGCGGATGAGCTAGAGACGGGTTGCAGCCAATCAGAGGCCCCGGCTGTTTGTGCGTCTCCGTTGCACCGCTATAAAAGGCGACGATGAGCTTGACTAGGACAAAACTACTGTGAGAGAGACTAAGTACGTCCTGCAGGTGAGTCTGCAACGTCGCTTTTTGTTGCTGACACCCGGAGGAGTGCGAGAACCGCTTGCAGAGGAGCTGACAGGCCGCGAGCGCCGGGAAAAAAAACAGAGTCCGCACGCTCAGGTGAGGCAGCCGCGCTCCGGAGGATGCTCCATCCGGAGGAGAGAGGTAGTCTCTCCTCCTCCGCTTCCTCCTGCTGCTCCTCTTCCTCTCCTTCCTGCTGCTGTGCCGGGCTCAGTGTGAGGATAAACCAGAAATTTAAATTCAAATCCTCCACTTCTTCTCTCCTTCGCGCGCCTCTTTGTTCACAGGAAGCAACTTCAGCTCACACTGACTACCACTCATATCCTCTCAAACACAAATGCACATAATCTCATCAACAGCTGTCTTTTTTGTACTCCTCTCTTCTTCAATATTGTATTTATGCCGCCTGCATCAGGCACTCAGTGTTTTATTCCGACGTTGTTTTATTATAAAGGAATGGTTGAGCAGGCTAAGATGAGCGGCTGTGTATGTGAGAGAGATGCCTGTGTTTTAGTCTTTGTTTCAGCAGCTTGATGATGTTGTTGATACTGAACAGCTGAGCGCCACTCGTGTCGGAGCGTGCGTAAAGACGCAGCAAAGCGTCCGGAACACTGCGCAGAGATGGCAGCAATAAAAGCTCCGAGAGTTTTTTTTTAGTTCAGGATAAAACCTTAATCCCAAAGGGAAGTGTTAACAGCATTGCTTCCAAGTAGAAAGAACTATGTTTTATTGAAGTAAATTCAACATACTAAATTAAAACGGGGGTTCAGCATGCAGCTTTACAGCCCTGTTGTGGCTTGGTTTTGACCTTACACAAAACTATATGTAAATCTGTAGAAATAAGACAAAAATACTCATTTCATTAGACCATTTTTTTTTTTTTTTTTACAAAAAATGTTCTTACTGTGCAGTTTGAGTCATAAATGTGACCATTTTTGTTTTGATGGTGCTTTTCTTTTCCTTTAAATCATTTGTCAACTGTAACTTTTAGTAAGCTTAGCGTGTATGAATCCGAAAGTATTAGAAATATAATGAACAGATAAAAAACAGAAAACAGCTTGACAAAATAACTGCAACAACTTTAAGTGGCTCAGTACAGGGACAAGTGGCTCAAATCAGTTTAAACAACTAAGAAGAGCTCAAAAACATTTACTACAATGGCAAAAAATGTAAATCATTAAAAAATTATTACAAACGCCTAAAAAAAGTGTTTTAAATAGTTGAAATAGAAATCAAATGGCTAAAAACTGTATCAAATTTGGCTTTATTGGATAATAATGGGAATAAAACGACATGTCTCTCATAAGTTTCCTAAATTCCATACAAACGTTATACAAAAAAAACTAAACAAGCTGTGTTTTCTTCATTTTGAATGGATTCTTTCGTGTTAAATGGTTGAAAATTGTTCTTTTGGTCCTGAAAGTTGCTCAGCTTGAAATGTACGGTGCGTAAAAGCAGACTGTTATTGTGAATGAGTTTTGCCGGATGTGCAAATGGTGTTCAGTTGTAATTTGACAGGCAGGGAGGTAGGAAGGATGCAGATCGGGGTACAAGAGGAGGAGGAGGAGGAGGAGGAGGAGGATGATTCCAGTCCAGTTCAGACCAGTTCCGAGGCTTTCCTACATCCACCGCAGTCTACTTTGTCTTTTTAAGAACACCCACAACATGAATGCAGTCTGATTATCAACGCTATTAAACTGTGATAATCTAGTTTCTGCTCACAAATAATCTCATATAAAAACAAGTTCACACTCTTGAGTGAGGGTTTAGTGATATAATCTTAAAATGGTAGAATAACAGCTCTGTGTAAATGTATGATTTACTAATATCAGGACTGCACGCAATGTCCACAATTTAAAATGTGCATGTAAAGGTCATACTCAGTAGAAATTGAGACGTAGCCCACTGTTGTTTTGTGATATTTCTAAATATACCACTAAGTTATTGTTTTATTTGGGTTCGTTTTATCTGAGCATCTGTTTTGTTTTTGGAATTCTCGCCTTTATTGGTCGTTAATGAAATGTTTTGTAGTTGTTGTTTTTTGCAAATGTGAAGAAAAATATGACAAAGTATCCTGTATTTACAACAGCAGTTGTCGTGTACATGAACGCAGCCCAGAATCTCGCGCCGCGCTGGTTCGAACCGGATGGATCCTGCGCTGCGTTCATGTACTTTCGGATTTTCCATGAACTCGTGTTTTTCTTCTGTGTTTTACTGGATTCAAACCATAATTTACACTAATATTCACACATTCTTCTCGCGATCAGCAAACATGTGCATTCGTATTAAACTGTTTGTTTTAACTGATGTTTTTCACATGAACAAAGAGGGAATCCAGTACGTATTTGTGTCCTATGAGGTTTTATCTAAATGAGTAAATACAAGCATTCTGATTAAAATCTTCAGATATCAAAGCAAAAACTGAAATAATACATTGGAGCTCTTAAGCCTTGCATGGCATTAAAAGACTCTGCTGAATATATAAACCCAGTACAGACCCTCTTCACATTCCTCTCCCACACGTGTTGAATGCAACATCAGCCTCACGTGCGACTGCTGCAAGCGCCTATGTCACTGACAGCCAATTCACGAGGAGCCTTTAATCCCACTGGCCAATCACAGGCGAGGGGGCGGTGGCGGTGGGTGGGGTTTAGTGTCCCGAAGGTCTCAGCTGTTTTCTGTTTGAGCTCTGTGAGCCATCATCATCATCTTCATCATCGTCATCATCATCATCCTCATGACAGAACAAAGAGATGAAGGTCCCCAGCTTATAGTGTAATCCAAAACATATCCCAGAGAAGTCAAACAGAAGCACATTACTGTATATATCAGTAAGAATAATAATGGAGTGTTCTTTATATCACCACATGTGTTTTTGTTGTTTCTCTCCAGGCTCCAGCCTTCTGCCTCACATCCACACACACTTCTACCTCCCTTGCCACCAACATGGCTCCCACCCTGGCCACGGCCTTCTCCCGCCGCTGGTGGATGGCAGTGACGGCGGTCATCGAGAGCCTGCTCTTCTCCGCTGTGCTGCTCGGCTGGTCGTCCCTGCTCATCATGCTCAAGTCGGAAGGCTTCTACTCGTACCTGTGCAGCGGACCAGGTGAGTCCCGCAGCCCACACTTCATCGTGCGTCAGCACGACATCAACAAATGCAACTCTACAACCAAACGTAAGCATTTTGAAGGTCGCGTTGCAGAAAATAAAGATGAAATCTGAAGAATAAACACAAAAGAGGAGCAGGTTATTTCTTTTCCTTCAGTAGAACTGGCAGTATCAACCAAATGTTGGTGAATGATGGTTCATTATTGCTCTTGGCCTATTGAATATGGCTGATGGGTCACAATTGGCCCACAGGCCAAAGTTTGGATACTCCTCGACTTGAAGGAAGACAAAATATAGTCAGGTAAAGGTAAGCTAAGATTGATAACATCAGAAATAGAGGCAAAATGTTGAGTCAGGCTGGATTGTGGAGAGTAGCATCAATATGTCAATAACAAAGAAGACATTATAATAAAGTGAAATATCGAGAAGAAAGACAAACTGTCAACAAATACAACATAGTGACAATAATAACTGCACACAAGTGAATTACAGATCATAATTTTAAGTCAACTGCAGCAATCACAATGAAATGGATCCTCAACAAAGTCAAAATAATATGGAGCAAAACAAAGCAGATGTTTTCAGAAATCAGACAAAATGTCAAGAATGGAAACAAACATTAAGTGTCATTTGTGGCAGTGCATTAGAGCACATTTATGTTTGGATGTATTTCCAGTTTGTGTGAGATGTTGACGACGCCCCGACACCCTCAGAGCTGCAGGGGAACCAAAAGCTTTCAGCAGATTGACTCTGGTACTCAGGGGTGCTTTAAGCTGCGTGGGCGCGGCAGAATTAAGGACATTTCAGGGCCACAAAAACAAAAAGCTTTTACAGGAAGTGCTCTGGTTTCAGTGTTTCCTCAGCCAGGACACTCACAAGTGATTATAAAAGTCTGAAGAAACTCAACAGAGCAACAGATGAGTCACATCCTGCAGTGTTTGTCTGTATTTCTTCCATCTTGTTGGTCCATCTTCCCAGGCTATGCTAATCAGATCGTGTCACAGTGTCACTGCAGGTCGAGTGAAAGATATAAACATACTGGAATAGACGCTGTGTTCATCATTGTCTTCAGTAGGGTTCGTTTGCATCCTCAGGCAGCAGACTCATCTGTGAATGGCACCATTCATCCCTTCATTCTGCACACAGACTGATTTCTGTCTCTTTGATCCTCCGAATTGTGTCTCCATCTGTGGATTTCTCTCTTTGTATCCAACAAAGAAGCACTGATGAAAGCCTGTTGTGATTATCTCCTGCCATAATTTATCATATGTGGCATTTAATTCGATTGGACTCTGTTAAATTTATACGCCGTGCCCGAGCGTCTTCCCAGAAAATATTTTCAATGTGGACTTATGACATCACTTTAATAAGCAGCTAAGAAGTGACATGACTGTAGGATGTGTGATAATCATATTTGCAGTCTTCTTTGTTTGTTTCAAATATGAAAACCAACAAAATTAAAAAAAAAGAGACTTCCATCTGTTGTTCCCTGCAGAAAGTTAATTGCACGAATGAATTCTTTCTATTTCAAACCCATCTATTTTTAGGGTCGTGTGAATAGCATCATGAATCAAGTTAATGACAACTAGTTGCTGTCAAGCCAAATTTGTATTTTAAAAACACGTTTTAAGATCCTCCTGTGAACCCCTGAAGTTATTACAAAAGCAAAAAAAGTTGTATCATCAGCAAATAGCATGAATTTTATCAGTTATGAGATTTATGCAATATAATTGAGTCACTATTCTCAAACGAAGAGGTGCTAGCTATACCTGCCTCTGCAGTGACCTCTTTATACTTTTAGCCTTCTTTCTTCCAATCATTTGATTTCTGGCTCAATAAAATAGTAATACACATTGCCATTGATCAATCTATAATGATTTTTTTTTTATATATATATAGTTTGCTAGTCTCTCTCATTAACTGCTGACTTTTGAGACTGTACTTTTAGCTTCAGTTTCAGTGGCATTAGCATGTTTGGGCCTACTTAGACTAAATCTGCTAAAAACTTTTCCATATATTTAACAAATCCAGGTTACTTTTCAGAGAGTTGATACCACCTGCTGAGAGTGAGCAGCAGTTTTGCGTGTTGCACTTTTGTGAAATCCGTAATAAGGTTGGGAAAATCAGTCTGTAGCAATTATTTCGTAGCGGTGTGTGAAGGAGCTTGTAATTCGATGAAATTGTCTTTTAACGGTGTGTGTGAAATGATGTTGACATCCTGACCTGGCTGTCATCAATCCCAACTGTTTACAGAATCTTAGAGGAGCTTTCATGAGTGGATTTAATCTTTTTTTATTTACTCTGAAGCAGTTTTATTTGCCTAAACCAATATTTTTCTTCTTACGCAAAGCAATAACTTCTAATGGAAACAAGAGAGCAAACAAAGACACTATGAATGATTGGTCCCGTGTGATCTGAGGTGCTGTTTGATACATTAGTCTGGAACAATCACAACTGTCACAAAAGGTCATTGTATTTTTAGCTCGTCTTGCTGTTTTGAAACTTGTCCGTCGGTTCAGTTCAGCCCGCACTCTCTACTTGTGGCGTCAGACTGTGTTTAAATACTCATCAACAGCTCTCATCTTCCTTTTGTGTATCTGTCCGTGTGGTTCTTTGACAGAAAGCCTCTTCTGTTTATTTTGCTCGGGTTGCTCGGTTACTAGTGACGTTTGAGCTTAAGTTAGTTCAGTCTTGTAGGAAAACAGAGGAGCATTTGAATAACGGAAGTCGACTTTGCAGATAACCCTGTTGGACTTTCTATCAGCTGAGCCTTACATGACTCTCAGTGCATCCTCGAATAAACCACTGATCGTTAGAAAGAATGAAAGATACTCCTTCTTCACCCTTGTTATGGAGGCTTGAATTTATCCCAGTTGACAATGTGGGAATTACACGGCACAGCCTGTATTGGTCAGAAGTCCATCAGAATGCCAAGTGTTATTAAGTAGTGATAAATAAAGCTCATTTACGTTCTCCCAACAGACAAAAACGCATACACTTCAAATGGTACCACTTCAATCAACGCACTGAACAAATACCAAGAATGCTATCAATTTTTTTCGTGAAGAAGAAATAAATCATCATTAACTATCATGGTGACAGCAGGAGTTTTCACTAATGGTGATGCTGAGCAATAGGAACGATTGAAGGCAGTGATTCAGGCAGCGGTGATCTTTAAGATATATCTTGAGGTGTCTTTACAGCTGATCTTCAAATATTTCCACCATGTATTACTCACCTCTAATCTCAACACTGCCTCCTATGGTTACTGGTGGTACTGCTAAGTTTGGATCAGGTCTGTAAGCTTCTAGGAGATGGGCCAGAAATACAGACGTAATTTGATGAATTGCGCTAAATGCAAACACTTACGAAGAAGATGTTAATGTCTATGCGACTTTCAAAAAACGGTTGATTACATTTTCTTAAATTAAGCACATAATATTTGAGTGAATAAAGATTAATTGGAATTTCTTTGCATATTTGAAATCTCTTTAGAATTTGCAGAACCTGAATGCAGAGTGCATGGAAAAAAGATTTATCGCGGTTCAATCTGTCTTTCACAATTTTGTTATCGCAACAAACAATACATTTTTTGTATACCATGCAGCCTTCGATGTAACTGATGTCACATTTTGCTTTGTTGGCGCTACCTTTGCCTCAAAGTACGTTCCAATATGCTGATTATCAGCTGTCTGGATATGTCTGACTGACAAACAAAGCCTACTGTTTGCACAGTTGAGCAATGATTCAATCAGCTGGGTTTGCAGTGAATCATCTGTACCACTGGTGGAGAAAAGGAAGGACATGTCAAGATAGCGAGACAAGATTTCACTGTGTTTTTTTTAAGTGTTGTCTGAACACAGTGTGGCTCAAGAGAAAGAAGCTTTCACAAAAGATCAAGTCAGTCTTTCTATCACCGAGTGTGTTTGTGTGTGCGTGAAGGGACTTCTTCCTTTATTGACTGGTGTTTGCTATGGACATTTGATTAGTCAGCAGTCGGAGGGGCGCTGGGGGACACATGCTGCTGCCTCCTGTTAGTCCAACAGTCAGCACTTAGTATTGTGACACACCTCCAACAGCAGCCTGAAGGCAGTGGCACCAAATCTCTCCATCGACCCAATGCTTCGATCACACAACTCCTCAGTTTTGACTTGAACCTTTTAACGGTAATTGAGTGGATTGTTATGATTCTGCTTGCACGTATTTACGCTCCCCAGAGGGCCAGTCTTTACGACTTTGTTGAGCTTTTCTTTGAGTGTTACCAGTGCAAATTAGGGAAATTCCCTCAATGGTCTCCAAAACTCACGGTTCCTTTGTAAGAAGCTCAACACTCACGATTCACGATCTTAGTTTAACATGCAATGATTATGTTGTGTCGTGACTGATTTAATCGATACTCCTGTCAGAGGTAGAAAACCTTTGCTCAGAGCTCAGTGGCTGTTGTGTATTTTTGTCTTCATGTAAAATCAGCCTGTGTCCTGGACATAGAACCCTGCAGTCATCAGATTCTCATTAAAGCCTTCTCACCTTTCACACAAATGTTCTCCGAGACCTGCTATGATACGACGGATTCGCTCTACGTGTTGTTCCTCTACATGTCCTCTGGGTTTGTCCTCTTTTTTTTCCACGTGAGCTGAGTGTGAGATCAACACCATCATCAGAGGGAAGGCAGATTTGATCTGCAGTTGTTTATGACACGGTGCAGAAACTTTATCCTTGGACATGAAATGGGGAAAATATTTTCTTCCCCTCCCCCGTTGTAACGGCCGGTGCTCATCTTTATTACCGTCCTGACGCTTTCACTATAAACAAGTCGAGGTGGGAGACAGGTGATTTTGCTGAGTCGTCCTTCGCCTTTGTCCCATCTCTCCATCCGTCTCCCGATAACCAGAAGCAACACGATAAGAATAGACTCCACATGAACTCTGCAGACTGTTGATGACGGGTTCAGAGGAATACCGAGCCAAGCCATTGCAAAAGAGACCCCCCCGCCTCCCCTTGACCTCATCCCCAAACCTCATCCCACCCCATCAGGGGTCCAGTCGGGGTTATTTTTAGTCCCTGTTTGCTTTATATTGTGTTGTTTGCTTCCACCAGACTGTTTACTTGACCTTTTAAAAGAGTCTCTGGGATCTTTGGAGTGAGAGATGTAAATGTAGAAGCCTTGAAGAGGATTATTAGGAGTGACATATGCTGTGTGAAGGGTACATAAACAGAATGAAGTGGTTCATCTTTTTGGCTAATTGGGAACAAAATAATAAACAAATCTGGAACTGAAGAAATGTGACAGAACTAAAAAAAAAAAAAAAAAAGGTTCTGGAGCCTGATTGTGAAAATTCTGCTATTTTGTAGTGTCATAAGAAGCCAAAAATTAGATATTTTTTTTAATGTTCACATCTATATATTTGTGTAATTGTACAGAACTATGTAACATTATTGTATATCTCATATATTGTGCAGCTGTAGCTCTAATGTGAAATGAAAATGTTTTGGATTTTCTTGCCTTCCCTTTAGCAAACACCTCAACAAGTGTTTCTTATGTACCAGGACCAACACCATACAGTATTTCAGATCATCCTCCATTCATGGAATCTTTTTTTCTCATTCAATTTTCTATTTCCGTATAATGCAATATGTGAACTCAAGGATTGGTAAACTTTAGTTCAGTCAGAAATCTGCAGACAGTGAAATTCATAGATTCAGTTAACAAGCATTGGTTTGCGAGGTGGGTGAAGGTAGGAACACCTGGAATCAGATTGAGTCGGTATTTCATGACTTCTCTTTCTTTCTCTGTTCAGGGAACAGCTCCAGCCTCAACCTCTCCAACCTGTCCACATCCGAGCACGAGGAGTACTTGATGATGAACAACTGGCCCATCTGCAAGGATCAGGACGAGATGCTGAACCTGGCCTTCACCGTGGGCTCCTTTCTGCTGTCGGCCATTACTCTCCCGCTGGGTATCGTCATGGACAAATACGGACCTAGGAAGCTGCGTCTGCTCGGGAGGTGAGGCTGGATCAGAAAACTCTGCGTGTGGACGTCTTTCACCTGCTGCCCTCTTGTTTTCTGAACCTTTATTCTGTGTTTACAGTGGATGCTTCGCCTTCTCCTGCCTCCTTATTGCGTATGGAGCCAGCGATCCGAACCGTGAGTGTCTTTGATCCTGTATCCAACACATAATGCATAGTGGTTCTTCTGAAGGCGTTATCAACATGGCACTGAATGCTGATGCAGCAGTGACACTTTCATCAGTCAGACACTCCACTGACTGTTGCATCTGTAAACATTTATCTCTGATTTGCACTGTCTCTCTCCAGAACTGTCCATCCTGATCTTCTTTGCTTTGGCGATGAATGGGTTTGGAGGCATGTGCATGACCTTCACTTCTCTGACGGTAGGAAAGCTTTTCCAACATTTTTAAACTCTTAGTAGATCTGGTTTGAAGGTGAACTCATGCTGCGTGTCGCTCAACAAGGCTGTTTCTGATAAATAAAAGAAAATGTGTGTATAGTGACCCAAGTGGAGAAAACAAGAGATTTGTAAGGGAGTCAAAACATCAACAAAGATATATATATATATATATATATATACAAAGAGAATGCTGCTGTTCACGGTTGTTGGTTCTGGTTTTTAAATCTTCAAGGTTCTATTGAGTTGAATTCATTCTATTCTATTCTATCCTGTATATTACCAACCTTGAAAACATACAGTAATTCGTTCTGGGTGGTTATTAATATAAACTGCTTCACACACTGAAAGTAAAATCCGAGAGTGAAAGGTTTTTTCTAGCGAGGGGAGACAAATTTTTAATAAAAAAGGAAGATCAGCATGATATGTACCTCCGATAAGACAGGTTAGATAAGAAGGCGTGGAGGGAGGCTGAGGAAAAACAGCAGAAAGCGAGGGATGGAATCAGCGGTGGCCAGAGAAAGTGCTGCATCACAGTGGAGGACATGTGGGCGAGACATCCAGAGAGATCCAGTGAGCATTAGTGATCTATTATTCACTCCGGCTCTGCCTACTTGGCTAGGAGCCAAAAAAAGACCTTTCCTCATTACTATTTCATCCAAGCCTGAACAAGCAGAGTATCGGCAGTCTGGTGTGTGTGAGAGACAGGACGGATTTCACTCCATCTTTAAGGTCTAATTGTTTTGAATAAAGTTGCTGCTGTTACTGTACTTTAGTAAGAGAACACGCAACGGGGCACAAACAGGAAGCAGAAATACAGGAAATGTGTTTGTGTGTGTGTGTGTGCACGTAGATCCCCGCCCATGCCTCTGTTTCCTATCCAGGCCGCCAACTGTGACTCTAACTGACCCAAACACATTCAAATTGAGCTGGTTTCATCCCTCGTCCCCGCCTTCAATCCCAGCTTGTTTTGTTCTTCTCCAGTTTCACCCTCCAACCCCCCTCCCCACCCCCCACGCCACTCAGCCACCCCTGACGAGGCCAGACCCATCACACGCACGTGTATCGTGCACCACTGTATACGTCTTTATTTTGAGTTATTCTAGCTGCAAAGGGCCTCTGACCTACAGTAAGCAGCAGTCGCTGCTTCCTGCGGGGCTCCACAAGTGTTTTGGTTCCTCCGCCGCCTCGGTGCCTGCGGAGGGTCATGAAAAGACATGACTATGTAGGATTTACTTTTTGTGCAAAAGAAAATTGGCCTACATTCTAAATTAATAGTTGGTGTAGAAACTCTAAAAGGTGCCTCACTGTGAACTCAGTAGAACTCCTAGCTGTGATAAGTTGTTGCTGACTTCAGCAGAAAGCCACAAACACAACACTCCCCTCACAACACACCAAGCAATCCTTAATCATACTAAATTATTCACCTTCATTTTTAGAAAATGCACATCTGGAAGATGGAATTAACTGAAAGCACAAAGCTGTAACCTCTAGTATTGTTCTCCTATTGAAACTCGATTTAATAGATGGCTTATAAATGATGAGCTATTTGTTAGAGAAGAGTGTGCGACTGGTCTGAATCCGACTGCTGACACTCTGATTGATTCAGTTATCAACCGATAGCAGCCCACTGCTCCCAGTGTCCCAGTGTGTAGATAGGTCTAACTGCTGTTACATAGGATGGCTTAATGACACAGAAACAACTCACCCAAGAAGAAAAACTGGTCTTAAATAAATATTTAACCTCCAATATGGTATATTTAGAATGTAGTTAAATATGGTTTTATTTCCCACTATTGTGACTTCCTGTAATTATCAACATGGGTATTTTTGAGATTTTCTGGTTGCTGTTTGAGATCAACTGAGGAATAAAAAGGTAAATCTCACTATTGTAGAAGCAAAGA
>OMNM01000516.1:0-19068 GCA_900302745.1 Parablennius parvicornis
ACGCTTCTCCTTGGCGTCCTCGGGGCAGACGGGGGGGCTCACCACTCAGCAGAGGACCGCTCTGGAGAATGCCACCGTGGCCTTCTTCCTCCAGTGCATCTCCTGCCACCCAAACAACCAGCGGCTCATGGCTCAGGTTTGCTACGCTAACTAGCACTGCCTCAAACACTTAAGTACAGATGAGCAGGTGAACCTTGGAAACAGCTCCAAGTTCAACTATCAGTCTTTTTTCTTCACATGTGCTCATAGTCACAGAATATGTACAGTTTATTTACAATAGTTCTGCAGGATATTATATAAACATAAATATGCGGTGAAGTTGAGGATTGTGATAAATATATTATTTGTATGTTGGGATTTTGTCACCCAGGCTACAGTGATCTTTCTCTTGTAAATTCACCAGCCCCTGTTTTTTTTCCCATCACATATACGTCTGCAGTTAAACATCTTGTTGACTTTATTTCAGTTAATTTTAGATTATTTTTTATGCTTTGTCGACGTGTATATTGTTGATTTCTCTGTATTGTGCAGCCCCTGTCTAAAAACGTATTTACATACTTTTTAATTGGTATGAAACAACTGTGAAAACGAGTTGTGGCTGTTTTCTTCCTGCAGGTCCTGTGTGAGCTCTTCCAGTCTGCTCCTCAGAGAGGAAACGTACCGATTTCTGGAAACATCTCCGGTTTCATCCGTAGACTGTTCCTGCAACTGATGCTAGAGGATGAGAAGGTTACGGTCTTCCTGCAGTCGCCTTGCCCAGTGAGTGACATCTGTAATGCCACAGACAACTTTCACAATATTAATTATTCATGTTGTGACGCACTGTGGCCACAAGGGGGCAGCGCAGCCTCGTCACACAGAAGCCTGCCTTCACTGATCGTAGTCTCCCCATCCTCACTCTGTCCACATCCCTTCAGTCATTCTTCAAACTTTTCAATGTATCGCTGGGAGAATCACTTCAGGGTAAATGCACTCCCATTTTTACATGAGAAAATATCATTATGAGCAATTAGACAACTTTAATTAAGAAAATCTTTTTTCTTTTTGTGGTGCAACAGCTTTAATGCTCTTTTTCATTGACTTTAATCCAGGGGTTGACACTGGATTGAATGAACATTTCCCACTAAATTTTTAAACTTTCAATACTAAAAAAAGACCTGCTTTTGATGCCTTTAATGTCGTTCCAAACACATTAGGAGGATCTAAATTGAAGGGAAAACATTGTACCATTTTCAGATACTTTGATCAGAAATTGTTTGGAAGAATCGGCATATGAACAATTTGAACATAATATAAATGAAAAAGATGATTGTCTAATGGCTATCGATATCGAGCAGATCGATTAATCGTTTAATCAGACTCTTATTAGGCTTTTTTGGTTGGGTTTTAAAGAACATTAAAAATCTGGATGATTTTCTACTTCAGGACTCAACAGTGTCTAGTCCAGTCTTCTCTTCCATTGGCGTGTTTTCATGTGTTCACAGTTCAGTCTGCTGGTCCATTGCCAAACACATGATCCAAATTCCAATCTTCCAGGACAATGAAGATGAGTAAAAGTAGCATAGACTAATGGTCATCCAGTTCACGGCCCTTTCATATGACCCTCAGGCCATATAATGCTCACATCTCTGCTCCAGTGCTTTGCTCTGTGTTTGTGCTATAATGTGTCACATCTGACAAGTAGGTTTGTGTTTTCTATCCTCGGTGGAATGTGTTGCTAATACGGCTGAGAGAATTAAACTTGATAACTTTCAACAATAAAATAATGATGAACACTTCTTGAAGACTCTCGCAGGAGGCAAGTGTTTACTGTCTATTTCCTGTAACCTGATCAGTGTTTTTATTTACTTCAAATGTGTTTTCATTTCCTCAGTTATACAAAGGACGCATTAATGCCACCAGCCACATGATCCAGCATCCCATGTATGGAGCTGGACACAAGTACAGAACCCTCCACTTGCCCATCTCCACCACACTAGCTGAAGTCCTGGACCGGGTGTCTGGTATGTTCCCACAGGAAACTCATGCAGCATAAAACTTGATCGGAGCATTCCTAATGCAGTTTAACTGTTGTTCTTTTTGGTCATTGTACCCTTTTGGTCCAGACTTGGTGTGAAGACAGAGATTATCAGAAAATGTTTAAAGTATGTGAGAGCAGAGTCGTTTCCACATAAAACGACTGTCGGGTCCTCTTTGTGAAGCTCCTCACCCCCAGCCTCATCAGTCTCCTGCTGCCTCACAAACTCACACCGCATTAAAGAGGGAGGGAACCTGCTCTGTGTTTCCAGCCTGCCGTTCCAGCTTTGCTTTCTTTTTTTAACCCCTTTGGTTGTTTCTTTAAACTTTAAATAGCAGGCTGAGCTTGATGGCTTCTGACATGCTTCCTTGACAAGAAATGGGAAGCGGTGGCGTGTCCCAGGATCGGAAACACTTCCACTCAATCTACTCTGTATTCTCACATGAAGCTCATATCATGTGTTGAGTAGGTGTGTCCGTACAATCATGAAAGATTCCAGATTGTGTCAAAGGACTACAACACCACTACATTTGAACCCAGTGAATGTGTTATGAGAGTTTTCATGATTTTTGCTGAATTAGCTTGACACAGTCGTGAAATGTCTTTAGAAAAAAAAAATTCTATCCCAACATTAAAAATTATTGCTAAGTTCAACTATTAGTTTTCAGATACATTCAAGGCAACATGTTTAGAATTTGGTTTATGTAACTTGCTGCTAACTTTTTACTAACCATCCATCTTGAGTTGTTGACATGTTGACCGTTCCATTTCTGCTTTTATTTTTATTTTTATAGTTATCTAAGTTGTGGATCCTCAGGTTTTAGTCACAGTTGGCCGACTTAATCACATTCAAGTTCTCTTAACTGTTCCACCAGTGAGGATCGTTAGATTTTAGAGCCAATCTCAGGTCTGGTTCAAAGCTTTCAAAAGACAAAACGATGAAAATGAGAGAGGAAACTTTAAAGTATAGAGCTCAAGATTTAGTCTGTCTACACTGCAAAGTTTTTAGGAGAAAATGCAAAACTTTCATTGCATTTTCTTTGTCTGTTTACATGACAAATTTGCCCGTAGCCATGCAAAACATATCTTTTTGAACACGGCTCTAAAGGGGAACATTTTGGGGAACATTTTGGCATACACTTGGCCTCTGTCCTGAGTAGACAGCAGGAGCACAGCCAATACGCAGCACTACCGTAGTAAATGTGTCATGGTAGATCAACAAAAACAACCATGGTGGCCTCCTGATTGTCAGGACTCCCCGTCCACATTCTCATGTTGATAGCAAATTGTTCTGCAAACATATGTGTGCGGTGTCATAACTAAAACGACCAGTACCACCAACTCGTGGCCTGTCATGCTAATACATCATTTTAAGTGTTTCTGCTATTGCCATGTAAACATGAAACTTTGCTAAATGACAATGCCAAAACAATGCTTTTTCACTCAAAACGTTGCCTTAGTTCGTTCCTTCAATTCTGAACAAACTGTGAATGGCTCGTCGCCTCAGTGGCTCGGCGGTGTAACCTTGCTGTCATCCTCGGGCTATCCTTACACCATCAGGGCCAGCGATGCAGCCCTGATCCAGCTGGCTCCCGTCCTAGGATCTTCAACAGCTGATAACTGGTGCATCTCTTCTGTTGGTCCATGCAGACACACCCAGCATCACAGCCAAGCTGATCAATGAGCAGAAGGAGGACAAAGAGAAGAAGAACCATGAGGAGAAGGAGAAGATGAAAGCAGACAGTGGTTTCCAGGACAACTACAGTGTTGTCGTGGCCTCAGGTCAAGTATTGTTCACGTTTATAGTACAGTTTTATGGTATGGTCCAGGATCACAGATCATCCACCTCAACCTTTTTTGTGCCACGGACCAGTTCAATGTCAGACAATATTTTCATGGACTGGTTTTTAAGGTGTGGTGGATAAATACAACAAAATAAGATGATAGGACCAATACAAAAACTGTGGTATTTTAGAAATATAATGATAAACGTGAATCCACTGTGTACTTGTATGTAACTTTGTATGTATGTAACAGCTTTGGTCCCAAAGCAGCTGACGCATCCTGGATACCTGTGAAGCTGCACACATGAGCTTGCCTGTAGACTAATATCAGCTGATGACACTCTGAGGACAATGTCTCATTGAGCTTTTGGATCGGGGGCATGGGAACATTTCCTCCTCAAAGTTGTTTCATAAGCAGAAACTTGATCTTGTGTAGAGAAGGCGCAGCAAAAAATGAGAATACACACTATACACATCAGGTCATATTGTAATGGGTAATCTGTGTCAGTTAACTTGGGAAGCTGAAGGAGGTCGTCAGACCTGAAGTCTTTTTCCTGTTTGTACCTTTGTGAATAGAGGTCGGTATTTTTGTGAGATTAACTGCTCCTTGATCTCCCATCAGGCCTGAAGTCCCAGTCCAAGCGGGCTCTCTCCACCCCTCCTCGACCCCCCACCAGGAGGGGGCGCGTCCTGAGCGACAAGTTGACTGCCTCGTCCGGCGTAGACCCGTCAGCCAAAACCATCAGCGTGCCAGTCTTCCACCTCTACCACAAGCTGCTTCCAGGTACCTCATGTTACCCGGCATGGCGTCAGTCGCTCACGGAGCCCCGAGGCTGAAGTTGCTTTGTGTTTCCTTCCTCCTCTCCAGGTCAGCCCCTCCCACCGGAGATGACCCTGGCTCAGCTGCTGACACTCCTCTATGACCGCAAGCTCCCGCAGGGCTACCAGTCCGTCAACCTGACAGTCAAACTGGGCTCCAAGGTCATCTCTGATCCGGGGCTTTCAAAGACAGACTCCTTCAAGAGGCTCCGCACAGAGAAAGGTACCACAACTTACAGCTTCACATGTTCTCCTGTCTCAGTCTTTTCTATCAATAATCATGCTTCTAATCAGCCTTCCAAAAACAATTATCTGCCCTTTGTCTGATCTTAGATCTGCACTTTTAAGTCATTTTCTAGGCTACTCCAATGTAAGACTTGTGAAGACACTGGTGATTGGAGAAGACCTCAATCATGTAAATAGAGGGTTGTTTTTTCCGGAGCCCAGAAGTGACCGATAGTCGTGCTCTGGTCAGAATTAGGCTACATTAAGAGAGGGAGCTTCGCGTCAGGATGTGAAAGCCAGTGCACTGACTCTACTTTCTCTTTGTAGAATTCACTCACTTGAAATCGCTGTTTTCCATATACATTGGCTTTTAGAGATAGTTGACATTTCCACCTTGGTTTGAATTAAACCTGCAGTTTCACTGAAGGACACCTGGTCCGGACAGGCAGGGATCAAACAGCCGATCCCGAGCCACAAGTCCGCTCTGGTGACTGCTGGACCGTTATATTTAGCTTTCATTGTGCAGACTCATGAGTCAGGACCAGGACAGATCAATTTAGAGCTTCAATGTGTTGTTTGGATGAGATAAGCATTGAAACACTTCTGCTCTCTACTCTTCTCCACAGGAGAGGAGCTCACATCAGTTTCTGGGGTCAAATAGATAAAAAACACACACACAAATAACTAAAACAGAATAAATGGAACAGTTTATTTATGCTGCATGTGCAATGACATGATACTGATTAACATCAGGAAGGATTGTGTATAGTTTTTACATTTCATTGAAAGAATAAATTATATTAATTTTGCTTCTTGGGCAAAATTGTGATTAAGTGCAATTACTTTACAAAAATTGTGTGATAAACTTAAGTAGTGGATAATCCTGATTATTTCAAACCTGTGGCAGCAGGGCTGAAGTCAGAAGCAGAATAACCATACAAATGTATCGCAAATAACATAGTTAAGGAACTGCAGATGCACTTGTGATGGAAAAACCTAAGAAAAGATGTGCCTGTCATATTTGGTGCAAGAGAAGAAGCACCATTATTGAGCACTTGGACATCTTGAATTGTGTCATTTACGTAGCACAGCTGTAGTCACATCAGAAGCTGCTTTACTGTCATAACTTGTGCAGAAAAGTATATTCGTTTCACTCTGTGGACCTGGCCTCAGGGCTGAGCGGTGTATTCATGTAGACTGGCTTCCCCTGCAGTAACACATCGATGTCACATCTCAGTTTATTAGCTTCTCTTGTTCCCTGCCTGCGGGAAACCACTCCCCATTCTCTCCAAATAACTTCCTTCTCCATGAACTTGAAGAAAAGTCGTGGCGGCCCAGACACTAACCACTTGATGGGGTCAGTCATTATCTTTATTTAACCAATATATCTTTCCCCTCTGCGGCTTCTGCATTCAGATAGCCTCATTACATCAGCAGCGGAGATTAGACACCCGGTAGCGCAGAATGACTAACAAATAACAAGGATTACTGGCCTGGTGGACTCGCTTCCCGATCCATATTCTGCATGTGAGATTTCATTTCCTAAGTGAATCTGCAAAGATCTTTTAGTTCTTTCGTCTTTGAAAGAGTGAAGCCTGACTGAATGGTGTCCTCTCTCACTCAAATACTCCCATTCTTTAATAAACCTGTTTGTCCATTCAAGATTTTCAGATTTCAATTAAGACTCATCGACTTTCTGATTGCAGTTTCAGTGTTAGTTAATAATCGATTTCAAATAAATACATACACTGTTCCCTTCATGGTTTTTCTGCTTGGCGTGTTCACATTTCCCTGTTTGATCCGGTAAAGACATTTCTTCATCAACTTTCTGGGGAGGTCTGTTTTTTAGTCTTTAAACGCTCCCCTGAGATCTGAACTGGATCTAACAAGAGGTCCCTTGAAACCATCAGTCCAGTCTCATGCAAGCGGGGAGGGTGAGAGGAGGTGATGTAAAGCGCAATGCATTCTGGGTAGTAAACAAACAAAGCTAACCTCACGAAACAAAAGAAGCAGACACAGAGAGAAAAATTTTGGAATATCTTGCGGGCATATAGAATAGAATATCCTTTTATTGTCCTTGTACAGGGTACAACGAAATTTGAGTACAACTCCAAGGTGCCAGTGAGAGAAGAAAATAAATAAATATAAAAACACAGCAAAAACAATATGTGGAGTAGAGAGGAAGAAGTAGTGAGAAAGGTGCTAATTGATAGCACCTTTCTCACTACAATTGACTTTCGCTTTCAGTTCAGACCGATGGGTCGGTGTTTGTTTTGGACGACAGTACCCTCAAACAAGCAGCTGTTGTTATTGCATGACGTTTTAAAGGCGATTTGATACGGTCTCAAAACGCAACTCGAACCAAATGATGGTGTGAAAATCCCCCCTTGAAGTGAACCGAGTCCCAGACTAGCCGAAAATGAACGGCCCTTTGGAGTTGATCATTTGTTCAAAGGTGTGTAGCTGATTGGTGATGTGGACAGCGAAGGCTATAGGGCAATTTCTCTGGAGCTAATGTTTTGTGATGGTTTTTTTTTAATTTCCTGTCAGCAAAATCTTAAAGAGGTAACTAAGCATGTTGGGTGCCAGTTTGTTTTGATTTATGTTTAAGGACGGTAACAAAAAAATCTTCCAACAAAAGTCCGTCCAAGTCTTTGAGTTGGTGGAGGATACCTTGTTTTCCAGGCACTCGGCCACATGGCCTGTTATATCTATGTCCAGCTCTCTTCCATCTTTCAATAGCCCGTGGTGTCCATCTTCATAGCGGTAATACAATTTGCTGACAAGTCGTTTATTGTCAGAATTGTAAGTGTCCATCAATGTTTCAGTGACTGATGATGGGCTGCATCCTTTAATCATTTTATGAAAATGAATGTGGAACATATGTATTCAGAATATTTTCAGAATGCAATAATTTCAGACATGAACAAGACTAAGTATGAGGTTTGGGAAAAAGTGATACTGTATGTGACAGACATGAATCACTAGAAGGAACCATGGACTCTGTTTGAGTGAGGATGCTCTCTTTATGAATACAGTAATATTGTATGTCTGAGAAGCCAGTGGTGACAGTGCATGAACGTACAACAGGTCCTCTCTTTGCTCTGCTTGCAGTGGATCACTGCGACATGCTGAGCAGCTGCCCGGAGGACGAGCCCATGACGCCTGGCGAGGAGTGCCTGGATGCCGCCACCGACGAATCGCTGCTGGAGACCAGCCCCATCCAGTCCCCGCTGCAAGTCTTTGCCGGCATGGGCGGTCTGGCCCTCATCGCAGAGAGGCTGCCGATGCTCTACCCGGACGTCATCCAGCAGGTCAGACTCGACCACATTGTATCGGTTCTCACTGTTAAATGTTCCGTAAGTCCAACAAACAAGGGACCAGAGAGAGAAAAGAACCTGCAGATGGAGAGAAAAAGGATGTCCAACTTACACCAGAGTGGGGTAAACGTTAGCAAACACTTTCCAGTCCGTGGAAAAAATGGAAACAATTTCTACATTTTTCAAGTCAAAGTGTCTCTTCTGGAGAATTCATTCTTTCGTTCAGTTAACACCGCAGACACAAGTAGTTCAAATACAACTTTTTTTTACCTACATATCTGACATTTTTCTTTAATGATAGACTGATGAGCACAAACCTTTTTTTTTTTAATCTTTTTATTTTTAAATACAACTAAAACTGCTTTCACAAGTAGTCCTAAACTTGATATTTGACCTTTACATACAGTAGATAATGTAGTCTGCCATCTTGGATGAGGACCCACTTAGTCCTCATCAAAATAATCATAAGTAAATTAATTTTCAAAAAATCTTCTTATGATTTGTTTTGTGACAAACGGGCAAGTAGTTATGATCCAGAATACTTTTGTGCATGTTGCATATTTCACATTCAGTTTCTGCGCATGCAGGGTCACACTGGAGTGGTCTCATTTAATCTCTGTAAAAAAGCATGAACAAGACACCCAGAACTGAACAGCGGTAGAAAGCATTGTCTTTAGAACTAGTTTTGGAAACTGCTGCATGACATTAGATTAATGAATATAAAGTTGTTTTTATCTCTGTTACCTGCTATCAGCCACTCAACCTACCTGCATGTGGCCCCTCAAGTGAGACCAGTTGTGCTCTGGGTGTGCAGTGGTTTCTGGAAGGTGGCCTTCCTACTGGGGGCTTCAGCAGGGTTCCGCTGGATGCCTTTTGTCTGCATGATTGTTGTTTTCCTTGTAAATATTAAGAGTAAGTCATGATAAAAATACCATAACCTAACGTGTCTGTGAATTATTTTAAGACACACTTTGAGTTCTGAATAACTAAAACGTGCCTAGTGTTTCTTTCTTTAAGCTTTGATAGCAGATGGGTTTTTTTTTGGTCAGTTAATCAGATTCAACCAGGACAACAGATAATGGAACAAGGAAGAAGGGATGTTGCACATTTTTACATTTGGATGCAACTGCCACACTTCACTGGGATATTGTATGCAAAAATGGCAGCGGAGGTTGCCAAATGGCTCTCTCCTTGATTAAAGCAGGTGCTTGTACTTTGTTCTGTTTCTCATCTTCGTACACACGCTCATCCACAGGTCAGCGCCCCCGTGGTGCCCTCCGCCACGCAGGAGAAGCCCAAAGACAGCGAGCAGTTTGAGTGGGTGACCATCGAGCAGTCGGGCGAGCTGGTATACGAGGCACCTGAGTCTATCGCTGCTGAGCCGCCGCCAATCAACAAGCAGCAGTCGCAGTCATCCTCTTCGTCCTCCTCCTCGGTGCAGACCATGTCGCCCATACCCGCCCACTCGCTGGCGGCGTTCGGCCTCTTCCTACGCCTGCCTGGCTACGCCGAGGTGCTGCTGAAGGAGAGGAAGCACGCGCAGTGTTTGCTGCGCCTTGTGCTGGGTGTCACAGACGACGGAGAGGGAAGTAAGTGTGGAAGTCCCACATGTGCTCAGTCAAACACATACTGAAGTTTATCATCCTTCCTAATCCACCACCAGCTCAACCTCCAAACGGCGTGCAGAAACAAGACTGCATGGACGATCAGACATGCATTGATCTGAGCACAACTGTTCCGAGCATCAATTTTCATGTTTTTGGAACTCTACATACACTCTGCGTAGTATTTGAGTAGGACTATTATATTTGTTTTTTATAATTAAGTTATAATTAAAGAAAACTTTTGCCATCAAATCAAATTAGATCCAAACAGTACCGATGGAAAGTCATGCATCAGAAATAAACCACATAAAAAACATTCTTTGAAGTGCATCAAGCCCATATATGACCAAGTCGATCATACAAGCAATAACATTAGAAAGAATATGCTGAATATTAATTTGACTTTCCTAAGTTGAAGAATAATGTTTAACCAATTGAGGCTTCAAAGTTACAATAGCTATCATTGTCAACATCAAGCATCCAGCATGAATAAATAGTTTGGGTCATTTATCAAAATTAGGAATATGCCAGTTTGTTTCTTGCAGCTCATCACAGAATCACTTCTGCATTTTAGCAATAGCATCTTTTTTTCAGTTCTATGGCAAAAAAAGATTGAAGCCCAGAATTAAATTGAAGAAAGAGGCCAAACCAGTTCCTCCTTAACCATTTCCTCACTGTCTTCACAGGCCACATCCTGCAGTCCCCATCAGCCAATGTGTTGCCCACGCTGCCTTTCCACGTGCTCCGAGCGTTATTCAGCAGCACCCCACTAACCACCGACGACGGTGTGCTGCTCAGACGCATGGCTCTGGAGATCGGTGCCATCCACCTGATCCTGGCCTGCCTGTCGGCTCTCAGCCACCATGCTCCGCGCAACCCCAACGCCACCACCAGCGTCTCCGAGGTACGGCCCGCACACGGCTTAACTTCACAATATATTACAATGTTATTGTTATATTGCAAAGAACAGCAATGACTCTGTAATATTTTCATATTACAGAGTTATATTGTGCAGGTGGAGCCTGACATACGTCATCACAAATCATTTGCCGTAAAGGAGTGAATAGAGGTGTCTTCAGCAGGCCTCACGGGGTTTGATATCCCATACAATATGTGTTGTACCGAGTGAATCGACTGAGAGGGAACAGAAGTTATATCCGTAACATTTCTTTATTTAGAAGAGCAGGTCTTAAACTGCATGGACAATAAGATTATCTGCGAAATATCTTTATCACAGATTGAGCTGATACTGTGCAGCTTTTCCATGGAGCCTCTTTAAACACTTGTGGACACACACTTTCACCAGCATACAAAATCAGCCACTCGTTTTGTAAACTGTGAATCTGTCACTCTTTCTTTTCTCCTCCACAACACAATTTACCAGCAAAAACAAAAGCTATGCACACATTGGCTTTTCTTTAATCTGGGACATTCTGAAGTAAAGTGTGTGTAGCCGCCGTTGGTTGCAGAAACGAGCATCCTGCTTACAAAATGAGACCTTTTACCCTTCAAGTGGAATCATATCCTTTCGAACAAACCCGATCCAGTCATTTACTTTGTTTTACCACATTGACTGAAACAGAGTGACGGCAGGCTGAAGGAGATTCTTCTATTTTATCCTTACAGACCGCCAGAGGTGGTGTTTTAAGCATTGGATGTTCTATCTCGCACATGCGCAGGTTGAGTAATTATATCAACAATGTCACCCGTGACCCCTGAATGACCCGGAGAGTCTATATCTCCCGGCATCACCAGGTGATCTGTTCCTTCTATCTTCTCGTGATTGTTGATAGGACAGCAGGTTGGTAGTGCTATTCTCAGCTTAGTAGTAGTTTGTAGCTTCGTAACCTTAAGGTTGGTGCCTTAAGTGTTCTCCTCCGCTAGAAGCTGCGACTTGCTGTTTTCTCTTTTCGAGTAAGTGGCTGGGATACCACAGTCTGCAGCAGGTGAGAGCGCCGCTGACTAATATGACCAGTTTACCAGGGTCTGCCGGAGGTGGCGAGTACTGTGCAAATCGTTGGTAGAGATTCCCCTTTTGATTGTGTGCTACTTAGCCTCAGCTTAGCTCCTGTCTCTCCATTGTGTCTTAAACAGCTAAGGTTATTCTTCTGTGATGCCGGGTTTCTGTTAACACCGTTGTGGTTACCCTGACCAGTGAATTTGCTGGTGCTAGTGGCAGGCCGGTGTTTGTGTGCAGCTTGTACGCTGAGCAGGTGCGCTGCAGCAGGAAAAAAAGAAAAATGGCTACGTTCGCCTCAGCACTGCTCTCTGCCTTGCTCTCGCCTATAGCAGTGTATGCGCTGTGGTTTCAGTTGGGGGCAGCTCCAGCTAAATTCACTGGGCATATAGTTTGTCCACATCGAAGCTGCTGTAGCTGTTCACTGTTTATAATCCATTAAGAAGCTGTCAAACTCACAGGCCACGCCCCCTCACAGCCACACAAAGCGGCATTTTGACTTTTCAACTACACAGCTTATTTGTCGCCTCCAATGTTTTCAGAAATAAATTTCTCTAAACTGTTTCATTAATGGCTTGGAAAGTTTTAGTCCGAGCCGCCATGTTGTTCCGGTTTTACTGTAGGAGCTGACGGCTTTGAGTGATGTGTTCATGTGCTCATAAACATGTCGGAAACCTGACTTCCAACATGTAACGAGCTGCGGGGCTCATAAAGTAGCGACGTTACATGATAAATATGATTAGAATATGACTGATTGTCATTACTGAGCTTGAACACGCATACGCAGCACGCTTGGGCATGAAAGTTTCGGCATTGCGGCTCCTCATAGTGCTGCCAGGACGGCCTGCACAGCCCAGCCAAAATTTCTTCAACCAGAAGTCATTTTGTTCAGGACCCAACAGTGCCGAACTTTGTTCTTGTTTTTATGGAGTATGAATTGGCCTTTAGTGTGGAGAGCCATCCTGATCATAGCTTTCAATTCATTCATTTATTTAAAAATAAAAGGGACTATGTACAATTTAAACATAAACTTTGCCATTTGATGCATCGTACCAGACATTTAAAGATATTGTCATTATTTTGGTATAATTTAAACATAAAAATGATTAATATTGAATATACATTTTGACATATTAGTGCTATTTTATTAATGTCATTTGCTCAATAACACATGCAGCAGTCAAACAATACAAATCTTTTCTTGTTATTTTTTTGGTGTGGTGAAAAAGACTTTTCTTGGCCTTAAAGTGGAAACAGACTATTTGGAGGTATATTCAAGTGGGAGCGTCATCCGAGTGGGAGACGACCGCTCTACCAACTGAGCCATGCTGCCACTTATTCTGTTGGCGCTGCTCTGACTGGCTGGGCTCACCCTGTGTGTTCTGTTATGGTGGTGACGTATCTTCACCCATCTCCCTCCTCTGCTGAGTTTGAATTTATGAGGCTGCCCGAGCTGACAACGAATCATGAGGCCGATTACTTGAACATGAGCCAAGGATTTGTCAGGGTGGCCGTGGCTGTCCTTGATCCGCCTCCGCCCGGCCTGCCGGGGTAGGATGTGTTTCCAATGAGTCAGAGGGTTGTGCGTCCCACAAAACATCAACTCTGCTGACTTCAGGGACGTTGCTGGTGTTCATCCACATCTGAAGCCTGAAGGACTTCTCACCAATAAATCTGTGTGGTCTCTGCAGAAGACCTCCATTGTTCACTGCTTGGAAGGTAGAACTAGATCAGCATTGTGTTGGTACTAAGGAGAATACTTCATTAACAACCGCTCCTTTTTTGGTTGGCTTCATTTCTTTCTTTCTAGAATGTAAAGAGACAACATTCTTTGTTTGTATCAACGTACGCTGTAGTGCACTACACGCCTTTAACTCAACTGAGGGTGACCTCTTTAGACTATCTTGTAATTGAGTTGGACATCCTTGTTGGATCAAGCAGCTTTGGTTTGGTTGGTTTGTTCCAACTCATGTCAGAGTTTCAGAGCCTCATTTAGGCTGTGTCAGATAAACTGCAGTGCAAACCACAGAAACCCAAAGAGAAGAAGAGGAAGCATTGTGGTGGTAGAGCCACTTGTGTAAAATCAACGTTACTTTCTGCTGTCCAGACACTTTTGGCCGCAAACAGGTTCAAGACTTGTGTAGAGGCCCAGCTTTTGTTACCACATCTATGAGAATGGATAATACAGTCTGAATAGAAATTCCTTTACACCTAATCTCCTAAATTTCATTACAACTTTACAAATTTATTTTATTGACCATTCTTGGAAAACAATCTTCAGTAGTACAGACATGCGGAATTTACTTTGGTCTAATTTCCCTCTTACATTATAAAGCATTTTTTTTTTAAAAACATGTACTTTCCTCAACTCTTGACGGTGCCATTAAAGCGATTAAAGCTAACATGAGGTGGCTAACTATAACTAAACTTACTGTCACATTTTAGGTTTACATGCAAGTAACAAGTGGAGGAAAATATTAAGAGGCTGCGATGTTACACCAAGCTTCTTCACAGTACTCTTTAATCAGAAAGCATTCTACTTTATGATCCCAATGTTCACAGTCTTTTGAGAGATAACAAAAGCAGAAACACTGGTGGGTGGTGAAACTTTGCTGTGTAGTTACTCAGGAAGAGTCTGGAGTTGACAAATTCATCAAATATAGGCCATTTATCATTATTAGAATGTATTTAATTGTGAAAGCCAACACATTGACATTAATTCTCTTCAGTGACGGTTGTTTGTGTGTGTGTGTTTAGCCTCAGATGTCCAGTTGTCACGGTGGAGGGACCAGCGAGGAGCAGCAGCTGTACTGGGCGAAGGGAACTGGTTTTGGTACAGGATCCACAGCTTCGGGCTGGGACGTGGAGCAGGCACTCACCAAACAACGACTGGAAGAGGAACATGTCACCTGTCTTCTGCAGGTAAGCTCCATCATGTCCCCTGAGACTTTCACATACACTCTGAGATATCTGTCGTGTATTTCTGTTGATGCTGATTGTAAGCAGCACTGTGAGGCGTTAACTCAGGAAGACGGTAGAATCCAGCTCACGCATGGAGGTGGTGTGAGCTGGAAGAGAGCGACAGGAACTGACAGGTCCAGGCTGTTTGGATAGATGGAGTGTGACTCGAACATGAAACATCAAAGACTTGGCAAACACATGAGAGAGCTGAGCGAACGACGGGGGGAATTTGGACGGCGCTGGTCAAAGCTCAACAGAAACAGGAAGACATCCAGTGTTCACAAACGTCATGGTGATGGAGGATCTGTGAACATCTGGAGCTGGCCTGGGTCTCTCTCTCTCTCTCCCTCTCCCTCTCCCGCCCTCCCACACACACACACACACACGCTAATGATGTTGTCACAACTTTTTTTTTCTTTGTCATATTGCTTTTCATCCCATTATATCTTCATTCTCTTATCTTTCATTTAATAGACAGTTTGTCATCTGTTCTTCTTTTGTTTGTCCCACTCCAACCTCTCTATCCATCCATGAACTATAATGTGTTCACTCTTGTCATGTGAAACCTGAAGCAAATGTCTTGAGTCAGTCTTGAGAGCTCCATCAGTCCAAAGTGATGAGAGACAGTTGAAGTTCCAGTTTGGCTCATTTTGTCTGTGCTGGTTTTTCAGGTCCTGGCGAGCTACATCAACCCAGCCGGCTCGGGGAGCTGCCACAGCACTGACGGTGCCTCTGCAGACAGCAGAGGCCACAACACCTCAGCATTGCCAGCAGTGCTGCAGGAGTTGCTGAGCCAGTCCTGTCTCATCCCTGCCATGTCCTCCTACCTACGAAACGATTCAGGTAGGCCCCCCAAGTCTCTGAATATGGTTCTGGGCGCGCTTGATAAATCTTGGACATTGTTTCTAGGCTCCTAACAGAAAAACTTGAATTTCCACACTGTTCTCGAGGTGTTTGGTAGAATAATGAACTGAGGCACTGGACTCTGCAGAGCTTTTATTTGAGTCGCATCTATAGACACATAAAGAACTGTGTAATTGCTTTTATATACTGTATTTTCTGGACTATTAGGCACACCTGACTATAAGCCGGATCGACCTACTGTAATTTAAGAGGGAATAAAAACCATCTGTATTTAAGCTGCAATTGACTATAAGCTGCAGGTGTCCACATTGTAACGGGGCAGGAATTTCACTGCGGGAACACAGGGATTGCTCATATTTTCATCAATTCCGGCGAATCCGTCTTTCGTAGAGCTGGAAATTCCTGCACACAATGCTGTGTTGTGGACATCCTCTGCCTGCAGCGAAGCCCACAGACAGACAGACAGACAAAAAGATACACAATCACAGAGGGTTTTATCTCTGTTGATAAAGTATATCATCGGTTATTTGCTGAGTATGATTCGGAATGATGCGGAAGTAGAATCTGGCAGCATGAAGCCTAATAACGTGTAAAAATCAGTATATTAGCTGCGTCATTGTATAAGCCATAGTGATCAGTGCGTATGAAAATAGTCGCGGCTTATAGTCTGGAAATTACGTTACCCTAAACTAATGACTGGTGCTGGAGATTTCAGAAAAGTTTTTTCAGAGTTGTTTAATGTTGGAGTTGAGGGATATGTCCTGGTCCAAAGTAACTCCCAGGTTCCTCCCAGGAGGTTACAGAAATACCGTCCAGTGTTACAAGATGTTTACATAATTTCTTTCTTATATGTTTTGTTACAAATATAATAACTTCTCTTTCATCAGTTTTATCAGCTATCAGAAGGAGAAAATGTGCACCTCATCTGGCTTTTGTCTTTAGGACAAGCTTCCAGTTTGAGAAATTAATCAGTATCATCTGGTTTCATACAGTAGATAAATGGATCATGTCATTTGCAAAGCCGTGGAAGTTAAGAAAAGTTGGTGTTTCCTGATAACATTCCCTACAAGAAGCATTTATTATGTGATAAGTATCGGTCCTAATACAGAACCCCGTGGAACTCCATGTTTAACTTTAGACTGAGCTGAAGAGTCATTAAGATGAACAAAGTGGAATCTGTCTGATAAATGTGATCAAAACTAAACACCAGCGCTGTCTTTAACACCTGACTGGAAAGACAAAAATAGATCTTTTTTGCATAAAAGGTCATAAAGCTGACTTTCAACCACTTTTTCTAGGAATTTAGGAATAAAGAGAAGGTTGGATTTTGGCCTGTAACTTGCTAAAACATCTGGGTCATGGGTGGGCTTTTTGAGAAGGGATTTAATAACAGCAATCTTAGATGACTGTGGTACCTATCCCAGTATTAAAGATAGGTTGATCTGGTCTAATATTGATTACTAATTAAGGCTAAAATGTCTTTAAACTGCTAGTCATGATTGTATCTAACTGACAAGTTGTTTTTTTAGATGAAGGCACGAATGAGGAGAAGTCAGAGTTCTATAGGATGGAAGCTGGATAACTAAGTCAGGTTCTATGATAAATCTGAAGATGTGGTTGATCGGTCTGTGAAAGCTTTGGGCTGTGAGTCTTTAAATGTATCCAGGATATTTAAAATTTTGTCATTAAAGAAGTTTACAAAGACATTACTTCTCAAAGTTAAAAGGTTATGAAGTTTTTACAGAGCTGTGACTTTTTGTCAGCCTGGCTATAATGCTGAAGAGAAACCTAGTTTTTTTGGTTTTGTGTTCTATTACAGAGGAATATTAGTCAGTTGGAGTTTTTCTGAGGTCTTTTTTCATACATTAACAAACTTTATCTCCAGGCTGTCCAAAATACTTGTAATTGAGTTTGATTCCAATTCCTATCCAGTTTTTGTGCTGATTTCCTTATTGTTCACTATTGTTCATTATACCATTGAACTTTCTCCTGAGTTGTTGCTTTCATCTTCAAGGATGGAATAGGCGCTTTGCACATGACGTCACATATCCCATGATCCTCTCCGGTTTGCTTGTCTCCGCCATCTTTCATGTATACAACTGCATAACAACGCATGATTTTCACCATATTTATCAAGGATTGAATATTCCAGATATCGCGGTAAGATAGAGGAGTGTGGTGCGCTCCTGTTCAGCTTGCTTGGTGCCGCTGTGCTCAGTGGTCCTCCAGTAGTCCCGAGGCAACAGAGCAGAATTGTTACAACACCCAACAACTGTGCATATAACTGTCATTTTACCCCTTGCTCAATGGTTACTGCCGTGTTGTAAATAAAAGTTGTCATAACAGGCATGGACGAGCGAATCAGAGAGGATCATGCGAAATTCGTGACCTCAGTGCAGACCACCTATAGAATCACGTGTGGAGGGAGTGAGGCTGCTGCTCCACCTGCAACAAAATACACCTGAATGGAGCTAATGCTATGAAAACTGTTTTCCACTGGATCCACAGATTGAATTGAAGTAAATATTGATGGATTATGTTGAATGTGGTCACAGCATTGTCTGATAGACATCTCCTATATTTTGATTTCTCCACAGCTCCTGTAAAGCCAGTTAATGTAATTTTAACTGATATCAGGAAGTGATCTGACAACAGCGGGTTAGGGGAAAAACTGTTGAATGATCAATGTCAATACCATAAGTGAGGACAATATCAAGGGTGTGATTAATATAATGACTGGGTTCATTCACCTTCTGTGAAAAGCCAATTGTGTCCAGTCCTGAACTAAATGCGATGTTGATGCTCATTGTCAACATCTCTGTGAACATTAATGTCACCCTCTAAAATGACTGTCTGAGCTCAGGACTAAATTGGAGAGAAAGTCTGAGATTTCATAACAAAAATTGGTGTATGGACCTGGGGCAAGATACATTACAGCAAATAGAACTGATTTCTGTGTTTTGCAGTCAGAGTACACGAGGTTCTGATTGAGGATTTCAAAGGACTTCTGGTTAGTCTTAGTTATGGGACTAATAAGAAGAGTTGTAAATAAATGCTCCCCCTCCTCTTCGGCAGACAGTCTCCACAGGATAAATAGATACTGATGCCACTTGGTAGTGCAGACAGGAGATCCCGCAGTGTGAGGTGAGTTTGGAGATAGTGAAACAGCAGGTGGCGCTGCAGATTGTTGGACTGAAGCTAAGCTGGTGCATGCTCTCGTAGAGCGAGATCCCACAGAATCCAGGTTGAACAGAGACATCAGGCAATTGTGAATGAATGTTTGCAAAAAGGAAAGGATGACTTCTGGATTTGTCAGGGTTTCCTAGATTTTCTCTTTCTTGGTGCAGTGTAATAAAGCAGCTTGATGGTGTGACTCGGGTGCAGTGCTGCATCAGTTTAATATGTGCGATGTAGGTAGAAGCACTCTCAGGCGATCCCCTGCTCTCAGGCCAGGTCAGTCCGCTGCTTATTTCCTGTCAGGGGTCGTCCAGGGGGGCCTTCTGGTTATTAGTGCTGG
>OMNM01000517.1:5893-29320 GCA_900302745.1 Parablennius parvicornis
ACACACACACACACACACACACAAAAAAAAGTCACTGAGCATGAAAAAAAGAGTTTGCCAGCTAATGTTTACCTTTTTCATCTGCAGTGCCATTGACATAAAGGAACTCAAGATTTTGGATATAAGAAATGGCAACATTAGACCTACCTCGACATCGTCTTCAAAGACGAGCAGTGCACCACTTGCTGTCCCAAAGGGCGACCCCCGATCAGTGGAGAAGGTGAACTCTCCGCAGCACTGCTCTAAAAGTTATGGAGAGCGACACCTGGACGTGCCGGGCCAGCCTAAAGGATTTCGCAGGAGACACAATTCCTGTAAGTCTGTTTTTGTGCAGGCCGCAAAGAAATTTGAGTAAACAAATGAGTTCTAAATGATGAATTTACTTTCCCATCAGGGTCGTCGAGCAGTCGCGGTCCAAACCAGGCGACGCCGAAGAAGAACGGGGTTAAGAACGGTCAGATGAAGCACAGAGACGACGAGTGTTTTGGAGACGGTATGGACGACGGCCTGGATACAGACTTTGACTTTGAAGGGAATCTGGCTCTTTTCGACAAAGCAGCGGTTTTCTCAGAGATTGACATATCGGAGCGCCGTAACGGTGCAAGGTCACGCGGGACACCTCAAGAGCAGACGCCCTCCCGCTACCGTCACGATGAGAACATCCTGGAGGCCAAACCCATTGTGTACAGGCAGATTACTGTACCTCAGCCCGGGGCCAAAGAATACTGCACTGGTGGGTGTTTGGCCTTTTAGTGATAAAAGGATAAAAGTACAATGTTTCATGTTGTTTTCTTTCATCCTTTTCAGATTCTGGTCTGGTTGTACCGAGCATCCCCTACGAACTCCACAAACGTCTGTTGTCCGTCGCTGAGCGTCACGGGCTCTCACTAGAGCGAAGACTTGAGATGACAGGAGTCTGCGCCAGTCAGATGGCACTGACGCTGCTGGGAGGACCCAACAGGTCAGCATGGAGTGGTGCTGCAGACTTAATGTGATATATGCAAATAAAATGACATGTATCGCTCAAATGTCCTCACACAGACCCATCCCAAAAAAATAGACATTTCTTAGAATATTAGGTAGATAGGTAAGTCATCTAACAGTTGGCACACATGAAAGCCATTTTAATAGTAATTCCCTAAATGAACATTTAACATTGGGCATTTCTACCAGAATATACAAAAAAACGAATTAATTTCACATTAATCTCATTCAGCACAGCTGGTGACTATTATCTCCTCAGCTGGCCCTCCACTTTTAGTTTCAGAGATTTTCATGACATGATCTTTTTTTTCCCCACAGTTTTGACTTTGACTGATCATCTCTCCATAACAAGTTTTCTTTTAAGACACATTTACATTTTTACTGTGACTTTCCTACTGTTTCCTCCACAAACACATCCAACTCTTGCTATCCAATTTTATTTTTTGCTCTAGTTCAAGCATTTCCTTCCAATCCCTCTACAGTGGATTCAAGCAGCAATGCAGAAAGCCATTTAAATACTCAAGTGTGCATCTGTTGTCACTCATGCCATTACTTTTAGTTGATGCACACAATCTGACAGAGAAGTAGGTTAGTGTGAGCTTGTAATTTAGCTTCCTCTGAGGACATTGTGGAGTTTTCCCGGCTTATTATTTAGTCAACGTTTAATTTTTTTGATGATGAAAATCCTCACTTTCAGCGTTTGATTTATTTTCTCTTGTTACTATTTTAGGTTTCTATTGTACATGAATGATTTATTTGTTTAATCCAGTACACTCGAGGGAGGTGACGAGAAGCGTTCTGTGTTTTATTTCGAAATTTGTTTTCCAGATTCACTCCAAAAAATTTACACCAGCATCCCACAGTGGCGCTGCTGTGTGGTCCTCATGTTCAGGGAGCTCAGGGCATCAGCTGCGGTCGTCACCTGGCCAACCATGAAGTGGAAGTCGTTTTGTTTCTGCCAAACTTTGTCAAGATGTTGGACTCTGTGACAAGCGAGCTCACGCTCTTCAACAAGACCGGAGGCAAACAGGTCTCTAGTATCAAAGGTGAGCTTGTTTTTAATCTTTTTGCCTTGTGCAGTTTTGCCGTTGGTCTCTTCCTTTCCTCGAGTTGTCTTATCCTGTCCTTTCTGACTGCGCAGACCTTCCAGACACGCCGGTGGATTTAATCATTAACTGTCTCGACTGCCACGAGAACACATTCCTGATGGATCAGCCTTGGTACCGGGCCGCAGCCGACTGGGCCAACCAGAATCGAGCCCCGGTCCTCAGCTTGGACCCTCCCGTTAGTGGACAGGGACAAGCTGTGGAGGCCAAGTGGTCCCTCTCACTCTGCCTCCCCCTCCCCCTGGCTGAAGGGGCTGGCAGGGTGTACCTCTGTGACATAGGTATTCCTCGCCAGGTTTTCCAGGAAGTGGGAATCAAATACCATTCTCCCTTTGGCTGCAAGTTTGTCATCCCTTTGCACTCCGCGTAGCTGGTCGTTTGGTCAACGAGATTCTATATTTCGCCTTCCTTTACCATTTGAGTTTTGGCCCTCGATATCCCAGATATTCTGCAGTTTCGTTTTTTATTTCAAACTCACTCTGAACCAGACATTTCGCTCTTATCCAAGGATGATCGCTGTGTACAATAGTTCTTGGAGAAATTGGGTACATATTGATGTTTACAATGGTTGCTTAAGCTGGTCATTTGGAGAAAGACGATCTCGACAGAGGTGCAAAAGATGCAGAGTTGGACAATCTTCCTGAATGTCATTGTAATCTAACTTCATTCTGAAGCCATCCAGTATGTAGAGCCTCCATAATAACACACACACACACACACACGGCTTCTCCTACAGCCTTTGCCATCCAGCGCTCGCTCTCCTGTTGCCAGATGTTTCATTAACACAAATATGAAGTGTTTATTCTTCTAGATATTGTGTGTTCAGATTATACCTGTGTTGAATGGGGATCTAACTGGATGGAGTTCAGATAACAACAATATTGTTTGTCTGTGGTATTAAAGAGCTCTGCTCATTGGGCACAGCAGGAAAAAGCTGTGGAAATTTCACCTTTCGGTGCAGGAGAATAAGCCCACCCCCCAAGTTCTGGTTTGGTTACAGGAGACAAAGGGCTTTACTGATGTTTGAAAGTTATAGTTCCTTCAAATGAGGCATTTTATTTTGTAAAGCCTCCTCAGTTCCAGGCTAGAACATTAAGATTTAGTTCAATACCTACAGAGATGTGAGTTTCCATCCATGATTGCTTTCCAGAAAAGTATTTTTGTGAATTACCTGAACTCCCTCGAAGGGACCACAAGTCCGTCATGTGCGATTTGAAGCAGATTTAATGTCACTTTTACCATAAATGCCCTGGATGCCTTGAACACTAAATGAAATGGGAGATGTAAAATGTAAGGAGTGCGATCAAACATTTAAAACTAAACTGTGCAGTAGTTAATATAGATTAAATTCAGTTACAGCTTCAGCTGTAGAAGTTACTTTAAGAAGAGATGCTTATTTGTGCCATTTCAAGGCTCTGATGGGGATGTCGCATCTAAATCTAACAGTCTTTTGGAGATTGCATTAATTAGAATGTCTTCAATTCAAGATGGTTTTCATTGGATTTCATCCACAACGGCTCATTTGAGTTTCACTTGGTGGGTGTGTGTGTGGGGGGCTGGTTTGAAATCCTCTTTGTAGCAGGAGTTCAAAGTTGAGTTAGAAATGATTCGCTGTATAAGTGAGCAGCCAGATACACATACTGCTACCTGAGGTCCATGTATGTAACAAGCTCCAATCCAACTGGCTACTCTTGCATATGTTACAAACAACACACTGTAGTTCATATAATTGATGTCATTTTAAATTCACATGGATAGGTTCAAATAGGACTAAAATAGTCTGTATATTACAGGATTTGCATACTGATTGTCTTTCAGTCACACTGGTTTAGTCCTTCTCCAACATTCCTCTGGCCTGATGTGTAAAGTCACATCTGTTGAGACAAGTCTTTGAATGTGAATTGAAATACTTTTCTTTTTTTTTTTTTTGGCGGTGGTGTTGTTTCACCACCAGGAGGCAGTGAAGCCAAATGTTATGGTGGTGCTTCCTTGTTCAATATGTATTTGCAGCTCTTTGTACTTAATGCCATTTTTCTCAAATCACTCTGTTTCTCTGTGAAATGTGAAGCCTCGGCTTGTTGGACACTGTGGACCAGAGAGCAGGTGGATTCACTCAGTTTACAAGGGTTGTTTTCACATATACAGCAGTTTGTTTGATGGACATTACTCTGTAGTTGGGCAGGGGAAGTGTCAGCTCGGAGACAGTTTGGAGGTTATACCGAAGCTATTTTCATGTGGGGTCGAAGTTCACTGTCAAGTTTCTTGTGCAAGAATTACTGTGCAGTCCTCGTGTCACGTCTGCAGATTGAACCATTAAAAACATTAAGCAGAGTTTATTTTGTCATGTCTTTTGTCAACATTGCAATATTGATCAAATTCCTCCGCAAAGTTGACTGAAACGGATCCTTTGATAGATATTTTTAGCCGCCCATCAGTGCGCATGCGCACTGAGAAGTCAAGGTGGGGCAAAAAAGTTGAATGTTTGAAACTGGAAAAGTGCTGAAGAAGTGCACTCAGAGCAGACGCTTTAGATGAGCTCCTAAGAGTTAATGGTTTTGACCGTTTATTTTTATTTCATAACAAAGAGCGAAGCAGCAAACTCCAGAAAAGTTTATCTGTAGTTTTTTATTCTTTTGTGAGATTGTGTGCGTAATGTTTACAGAAGACGCACCAGGAGAGCACGGCTGGTTTATCTGAGTAGTGATCGCTAGTGACTTCAAGAAACCTGTTTTTATTTTCTTTCTTGCGCATCAATACAGACTTGTCATTTTTTGCATGAATGGGAGTTTGTTTTCCGCCTCTCCGATGAAAACGGACGTGTGAAATTGATCAACAATACCAGAAATCAGTCACTTCAACCTGCAGACAGGTAAGATCCTGAATCTCAAGAAGTTCTCATGAGGTAAATCTATCTGTAATGTGATTTGTGGGCGTATACAACAACCGTAAGTGTAACTTCATCGCGTGCATTTGCATGCAATGTGCAGTTTATCCATATGTTGCTTTCGACTGATTTGTACAAACGCAGTCATTCAGGTGTCCTGGAGATATGCTACTTCCTGGGGGTGAAGAGGCTGTATCGTGCAGCTTCAGACACGACTCTGTCGCGACATGTCGGATAATGACACTGAAAGACGAATGTAGTCTGCGTTCATCACATCTGGGAACAGCTGTTGCTGAGTTTATGAAGCTGGTTGCGCTCACAGAAATGTGCATAATCATGTCTACAAGAGGTAGAACTTCTCTTTTTAACTATTCTCTCTCATTGTTTAGTCTCAAACTTTGTTTACCACAGGGAGAAAAAATCCAATTGAAGCTGCAATGTATGACGGCGATCTGTTCAGGGGCGGATCTAAATGGTATTTGAGAGGGGCGCAAGTGGTACCAAGTAGTATAAAAGTAAGGCTCTCTCTCTCTATAATCTCCAGGCTGCTGCACGAAATCCAACTAAAGGAAAATATTCCCGGATAAGTTGGCGGAAGAAAAGGAATTCATAATTTTTGTTGGTGTTACTTCACAATTTGATCTGTTTCCCATCCTTTTTTTGTCATAAAACCATAAATAATTATCCAATTTACACAATTAAAACAGAAAAATGGACCTCAACCCTCATATATACTGAGTGTCAATTGGTTATAAAACAATTATTTCAAAGTCTCAATCCAGTGTCGGTGATGATGTGACTCCCTAGGAATGAACAATGGGCTTGCTGCCACCTGGTGAAGTCACATCATGTGAAAACTGGACAATGGAATAATGAAAATCGTCTGTTGTAAACCAAAATATATTCCGTATTCTGACCACCGCAAGGACGCTCTCCACCCTAATAGGAAGCCAACAGTGTATCATACTACCCCGTGCTGCCCTTTCCCTGGAGTGCAACCCGTGACAAAGAAAATTCTGTAATGGCCACTACCGTATTAGTATAAAGATCTGACAGTCGGAAATGAAGATGCATTCTCTTTGCATCATTAGGGCTGCATGAAACTTTACTAATTTATTGTTCATACATCCACCAAGGACGTAATAAAAGTAGGAAGTAGGATATATCAAAATATGTCAGCATCATATACTGAAAGTCATATCGCAATACTCGATAACAATATCGGTTATTACATGTTGAATTATTGTTGTGCAGTCATAACTAGTGTTGGCTTGAACCTTAATATCTCCCTTTGTATGTAGTAAACTATTCAACAGCATCCCAAGTATATTCAGTGGTGCAAAACAAGAACAGCTGTTTCACATAGTGTAATGTTTACTTCAGTTTTTCACAACAAGTAAGAAGGAGAATACATCTTGTACTCTTCTTTATTTTCCAGTAACTTTTACATCAAAGTTTCATTTACGTTTACCTTATACAGTAACAAAACATCATGTAGAACCAATGAAAGTTTGGAGGCGGGAACACATTAGGTGTCCAATAGTGCTACCATGATGAAGGCTTTGTTGGTGAAGATTTGCCAGTCTAAAACAAGATGGTCCTGCTTTATTAAATAGCTTGACGATTGCCTTAACTGGGATTTCTTGCATTCGGGTTTTTTTATTTTAACGTGACAAAACTGAAGAAAAGTTCAACCGGTAATGAAGGGAGCTCATGAAACCGCAACCAGAGCATAACTGCTGCCCTGTAATGTGTTTTGCATGGCTGCACCAGCGGAGCAAGTTTGCACAGCACCGCAGCAAGGAAGTGTTCGCCTGCACTGCAGCTTCCACTTATACGGTCCCCTCCGTTATGTTTGTTCTGTGAAATCAACTCTCCCTGAAGTCTGATAAGTGTGAAGAGGTTCAGTGTGTTGTTTGAACTTTGGATAGTAGTAAAATACAAAGTTCACTGAGAGCCACAATACAGGGGATTGCCCCAGACTTGCAGTCATTGAATTTTTTTTTTACACTTCCTGCTTCTGTGAACAAAACTTTGTCTCACAGTGTTAAGTTTTGTGTTTATTTAATACGGGCAGGATGCTATTTCAGCTGTAAACTTAGTAATTTGTTTCCATGCCTGCGTTACAGACACAGGAATGCACATCAAGCATTAGAACGGTACAGCGGTGACTTGTTTTTCGAGGCCAATACGCTGGATTCCTACTTCCTCTTTTAGACAGTTGTTTCACTGAGACATGCTACTGCATCAGAGTCCAGCTGTTGCCCCTGAGGCAGTGTCGATTTCTTTCTCTTGAGAAGCCCTCTGCAGGCAACCGGGTGAATTGTTGGCATGTTCTCGCTCTCTTTCTGCACAGTTCTCATCGGTCAGTGGTTCTGTTTGTATACCTGCCAGATCAAAGCTCAGTGGATGTGGACAGAAATCGACATTTCCTCTCCTCTGCACTTGTCCTGCATGCCTCCCCGCTGCTGTAACAGTGGTGATAACATGGCAGCAGCATCAAAGCAGCAGCACAGCGTCCCAAAGCTGGACATTCAGGATGAGAGAATGATCACCCTCCTGCACACGAACAAGGGATAGGAGTCCTCCAGATACATGTGTGACAAAAATGTCATATAAATCCTCCTAACTGTGCTCAACTGCAATGCTTGAGTAAATATACTTTCCACTTCAAACCAATTTCACTTTGAGTGATGGTTTGCTTTCATATTAAACAACAAAGTATGGTACAATGATGTATCTTTTTCTCATTAAGGTTGCAGATCTGCCCGCCTGACATCCTACTACAAACTATGTTCAACATTTTTTACTTCACAATTTGTCTGAAGGTGGATGAGGGAGTGGCAGATTTAAACAAGGTCAAAGAAGATATTTCTACATTCCTGTCCTGTCTTGCTTTGTGCAACCAGGCTGCAGCTCATGTCTGCCATTCAAACCACGACTGACTTACACCAAACAAGAGTCGGTGTTGATCAACAGGTTTGATATGAACAATAGAAAGAAGATTTTGAATATAGCTATTAGTTCATTGTTACATTTATATTCATCGATTTTTTTTTAAGTGAGTTTATTTTTGACTTCCTGTTGCTTTCAGGAGTTTTTGTAATTCTCTCATTCCCAGTTTCTCTCAATCATATATACTCATAGTTGTCTCGCATAGAGTGAAGACTATCATAAGTATTTCAGTGGAAATATTTAATTAATACCCGGTAGATTGTATCACGGCAGTAAATGCAAGTTAATTGTCAGCATTCGCACATTTGAGGAACAAGTCATACTTTCTGACACTGAAAAAAAACTGCTGTCAATGAAGCTGCTCACAAGACAGCTTGATGATGATGGATTTTTCACCGACTGGAGAGGTCAGAAGAGACTTGACCGACTCACAATGAAGGCCTTGTGCACTTACTGAAGAGATCAATCTTTGGTTCCATGTAGAGCTCTCTGAGAGCAGCAATGTCACTCTACGACAGACTGAGTCCTGTTACATTCACTCAGCTGCTGCTCTCTCCTGCTGCTGCAGTGCATTCGGCGCCCCAGACCTGATGAATTAAAAACTAGCTGCCACTGCCGAGCTGTTTCTCACTTGGTGAGGTCCTTCATTCAAGTGCACACCAATTCTGTTTGTTTTGTTGATCTGAGAGCATTATGAGCTCTATTTCCTGCCCAAAGGGAGAACTCATACTCACACTGCTTTGATGTGTTTGCAGCATCAATAGTTTTGGAGGTATTTAGATTTTGTTCACAACTTCACAGTGTTTGATTCAGGTGCACACAAATGTTTTGCATCAAATCACCATGCACTAGTACACAATCCACTGTTACAGGTACTCAACACTTTTTCACCAGTCACACTTTCACAAAAGTACTAACCACTACATTTCCAACTGAACTGAGACCCGACCTGAGAATGCATCTGACGCTGAAGGAGTCAAAACAATTTAATCATTTTTGATATCTGATTTAAGATCTCCTCTATGAAATGAATAAAGGAATTTGTTGTCCAGTGTCAGTAGTTATTTACTTCTATTTATTTTGATAAAGACTTTGCTTGCATGTTGTCGTCATGGTTAAGACTGTTGCCTCACTTCAAGAGTATCATTGGCTCAATTGCAGGCTTGAGTGCCTTTTTATGTTTAAATGCATATCTTCTCTACTTCGATTTTCTTCTGCAGTCCAAAACAATGCATGGGTGACTAATTGGTGACTCTGAAAGGCTCATAGGTCTGAAAGTGAGTGTATGTGGTTGACTGTCTCTCTGTGCTTACTGGCGTCTAGCTTCTCCATGACCCTAACATATATATATATGTATATTTTCTCTCACCCACTGAATTTATCCAACTTACTGTCACAGGGTGCTAGTCGTGGTCATATGCATATGTGCAAAGGTCCCAGACAGTTTATCACAGGGTAATGCAACACAGTTTAATGGTGATACATCAGTGATTAATACAGATTAGCTTGGAGCAACATACCTAAATCAGTTTACCGCCTGTTGACATTACGTGACTGTATCGTTTACTATGGTGAATAAAGATGACGGGAGAGCCATAACCTGGATACAAAGAGGATAATTTTTCATATGCCTGCTACTGGATGGTCTCAAGACTTCCACACCTCAATACTCAAAGCAATGTGAGAAGAATGAGTAACTGCAATTGAACTGTGTGTGTGTGTGTGTGGGGGGGGTGGTCTTATGGGGTTGAAGGGTGTGGGAAATGTGTCCAGATAGATTTGTCCCTGGAAGGAGAAGACAGCTGCAGAGCTCCATAGGGGACCACATCTGTCATACCCCCTTCATTGGGAGTGAAGTCAGTCCTGTCTTGGACACATATGAGTTCTTCTTCTCACATTTGATGTGTGCTGGTTATTTATTTACAGTGTGACATAGTGAAAAATTCCACATTATGTTTTTGATAGATGAGACGTGCTTAAATAGAAGAGAAGAGCACATGCGCTGTCGTTCATGTTCCGCACCAGCCTGCAAGAATGTCACTGTATTCTGTCGCACAGGAAGATGACTGCACTGTAATGAACATGTCAAAGGATATGACCTCATGTAAAGTGACGGGTTAACAGAGCCAGGATTTTCCCTGAGCCCTGACCGCTCTCACCTCTCCCTGGGAAACGATGGAGGAAGTGATGTTTTTTTTGGGGGGAGAAGCATTGGGGATTGTGGAGCATCACTTAATCCACAGGTCATCGCTTCGCTGTGATGTCTGCTCTCTCCGATTTGTTGTGAACATATCATGGAAACACTAGTCCCAGGGTGACTCAGGCCTGGGGTTACTAGTGGCTGCTTTATTGACATGAAGAAACGTTGGGTTGCATGAGTCCCTCGGGTCTGGTCAGATCTCACCGCAAGTTTGCATTCCACAAACTGAAGAGATTCCTACTGGGCTCATTCGCTGGAGAATCAGCTTTTACTTTTGTTCAAAATGTGCTCATTTTTTATTAGTAAAATAAAGTACAATGCAGACCAAACATTCCCATTTTTATTCATCATCATTTTTCTAAATCTTTATTCAAGCTTAAATCAAACTTTGTAATCTGCGTTATCGGTTCATCAGCAGCCTGAAAGCTTCTCTTTACTGTTGTCTTACGTCACGGAAACATTCTGCACTAGTTGTGAAAGTATGTTTAAAAAAAGAAGAGTTGTTATTTCTGCTTTCTGTATGACTGAGTTATTTTTAAAGGCACAGTCTGAGTGAGTTTTGACAGTGGTTGACATGCTTGCCGAGAATTTCCCTTTGCCATTGCAAAGAAAAACTACCCACTCATCGATTTCTGACACAGTTTGCATGAGGGTCATCTCTTTCATTAACAAATATAGCAAAAGTCCACAATATACTATATTTTAGATACACATGCAAAAACGTCCACTTCCAAACAAGAGGTTAAGTTAATGTCACAAAAAAGAAAGAAAAACTCAGAAATTGTCGTTATCTGCTTTCCATGCTTTGCAATAATTCAAACTAGACACAAAACTACAAGGCCCAGGGACATTCTCAATATAAGACCACAGTGTTTCACAGCATTTATTTAGAGGGACCCATAGGCTTTCCATTGTAAGCCACAGTAACACCACAACACATCTGCACAATTACAAAAACAAAAGCAGAAGGAACCTCATAACACACTTTTTGTGAAATACAGTTGTCCGTTGTTTCAATGAAGCCGTATTCTATATGTTAACTCTCTTGGTATACAGTTTTTCTCTTTAGCCTGACGCTCTGCCATTTTTTCTCCACCCCGCTCACTTTGATAACTTGCCTTTGTTTAAATCGCAGGCACAATTTGTGATGAGTATTTTTTAATACAGGGTACAGGGAGGAAAGAGACACATGAAGTTAATGGCATACAATGATACATTATACAAGTGAAGTGAAGAAAGGATAGACAATCACTGTATTAAAGAAAGTGTCTCTTGATTTTTTCACCTCATTTACCTCATCTCTATCCGAAGAGTCGTCATGTTTTTATGTTGCTTGTTTTGTTTTCATAAAAGTTCTAAAATAATCAACTGTTGTGTAAGAAAAAAGGTGTTTCAGCAGTCTAAATAATGGTAAAATCTGTTGTGATTCAATGATATTCTTAAGTCCTCTGATGAAGCAAATTCCAAAATTAAAATGATCTTATTGATAAGTGCTACAAAGAAGTTGTAGTGTTGTAGGATAAAAGGTAAATCATCTGTAAAATAATTTCTTAAAGTAGTAATGCTTTAAACATCTGATCACTGCCTTTTTTATTTTCATAGGTACTGCGTGTGCGTGCGTGCGCGTGTGTGTGCGTGCGCGTGTGTGTGTGTTCACCAGCTCTCATGGTAGCAGCTAGAGGACCTCACCTGTGAGAGGATCGAACCACCTCACCATGACGGAGGACCAGGTACAAGCAGTAATAACTCTTCAAACACAGACATACAGCATTTCTCTATTTGCCCTTGACTAAACTGCCGTCTGTCTGTGATGCTGCAGATTCCATGGCCGCAGGGCACAGAGTGTATAGCCAGGTACACCTTTAAAGGCACGTCGGAGCAGGACCTGCCCTTTAACAAAGGAGATGTGTTAACTATCATTGTTGTCACAAAGGTAAACTTTGACTGCTTTTTTTTCCTGTGAAGACTATTCACTGTTTGAGTGTTCATGTAGGCTGTATATTTCATTACACTGGACATTGTATTTAGATTTGTTTATTCATTTTAACAGTCGCTCATATTATGTTTCAGGATCCAAATTGGTACAAAGCTAAAAATGGTGCAGGCCGCGAGGGGACAATTCCCGCTAACTACGTTCAGAAAAGGGAAGGTGTGAAATCTGGAGGCAAGCTGAGCTTAATGCCGTGAGTATACAGGTTATTACACTTTATTGAGTTCTGAGCAAGCAGGTAAATGGAAATATAGCTTGTGTGTTGTGGCAGCTTTTTGTCACGTCTGTCCGCAGTGGCTAAAATAACGCAACATTTCGCCCTCTTCCTATGGCTATGTGTTTGCAGAAGGCCGATGGCTTATTTGTTGAACCGGTGACACTGTAGATGTGTGAAGGGAGACCACAGTTTGGTCGGGCTGTGTTGTAATTGCAGTGCACTTGTGTCTGCTTCCACCTCAAGTTTGCATGATCTCAGCACAATTTCCTGTTGTTTCTTTTCTATTTCAGACAAAAGTCCTTTCAAAAATCTCCCTGTTTTCCTTCATGATGGGTTTCTGTTTGTATGTGAATGAATGTCAGGTTTATCCATAGTTGTAAGACACCTCCTACTGACCAATCAGTTTAATGGGAAAATGGTCTTTTTATTTCTTGAAGATTTTGGCTGGGATTTGAGTGTGTTGGGAATTATTGTTGCAATGCCACGAAACTAAGCAATTGCACATTTGGCAAAGAATGCTACTCTGTATAATGTAGCTGCCATCGGTGGTATACAGCGAACACCACCACCTTTTATGTGAACACACACAGATGTAGATTAGAAAAGCCTTAGTTTGTTTACTGAGTATCTACTAGCTTCTGAGCTTATCTGGATTTTTTTATGTCTGGGTAAAAAAAAGAATTAAATGAATGAATAATCAGTTATTTCATGAATGAAAGAAAAACTCAGATATAAACAGTCACAGTCTTAACAGATTTAACACCCACCTAAACCAATATATGACAAAAGTCATATAGAGCTGTTATTCCGTACCATATTCATAACTCCCCAACATTTCCCTTATCTGCCCCACATTGAACCATTGTCCCATGATAAAATGTGTATTGAATAAGTTATTTTATTGATGCTGAATGAAAAAAGTGAGCCTCGTTCACTTGTTTGACACCACTTTGACAAAAAAAATATAAATTTTGAAAGGTCAGATAGAAGTGTAATTAAGTCAACATAAGTCATCGTTCAACAGGCAGTTTAAAGATTGAGGTTATTTGTGTTCAGTAGATCATTTCTTTGTTGTAACTGTTTGACATTGGTAGAGAAAATTGAACATATTTTTATGGAGGCAGAGGCAATCTTCATACTCAGCTCTGCTGCTCACAAATTCATGTTTGTGCAAAAGCAGCAGGATTTGAAATAGAAATAAACTATTTATAGTATAGTATAATAATAGTAAAAGATTTATTGTATTTGTTTTAATAACATAGAAGTAATCTACCAAAATAATAACACCATCAGTTTTTGTGCATTGCTTTATTAAACATCATTAATGAATTTGACAGCAGAATGCTGATGAGCATGCAGAGAAGAGGCATCAGGATGTCTGCTATAGTCTGTCCCAAGCTCAGTGTCAGCTTTCCAACAAGCTTTTCTGTAAAATATTTAAATGCAACTTTCTCATGGAATCAGATGCAAATTGCTTGAGTCTATTTCCGCAAAGCTTGTATTTAAATATGGGACTACCTCAGTAATAAAACTGGTTATATGCAAATCACTAAAATCTGCACCATCAGTTTTTGTGCGTATATGTGGATGCAGGATACAATCGCCTTTGCCTATTTTTGCCTATCTTAAGACTTGTGATAAGGTCATAAGGTCAGAGAAAAAAAGAAAGATGAACCACATGGACTTGAAATAAAGAAAAAAATGCTGACTGACCACGACTGACTATGATTCTAAAATAAAAAATGAAATGTCTTAAATACGGTCAGTGCTAACACCGTTTAAATCATGCACCATATATGAAGACTCTACTTCTCAAATTTTAAAAAATAGACCAAAAAAAAGCCACCAAATGTACCGTAAGCCTTTAACCATCTTTATAAAGACAGTCATATGCAAAAAAATTAAATGTGACAAAGTGTGCAATGAATCTGAAATAAAACCTGAGCAGGTTGAGTGAACAAGCCAATGCCAATTTATTCACACAGGCAGTTCAAAGAGCTTTACAAAGAAATTAAAGAAATGCATTAATGCAAGGCAATTAAGAATAGGATCTAAAGGAGAATAGATCAAGTCAAGACTTTGTTATGATGAAAATAAATGAATTTAAAAACATAAGTGAAAACCTGAGCAAATAATAATGTTTTAAAGCCTGTTTTAAAAGAAACGAGTGTCTGCAGTTCTCAGGTCTTCGGGACGTTTGTTCCACAGGTGAGGAGCGTAGGAACTAAAAGTTGCTTCACTTTGTTTCTTCTGACTCTGGAGAAACTTTGTGATATTTCATATTCTTAGGATATTAGATATTCAACAAGTAATTCTTAGATGTATTTAGACCCGAGACCATTCAAAGATATATAGACAACAAGTGAGATTTTGGATGTCTGTTGGATCCTCTGACACACAGGTAGCCAGAGGTTAAAGCTCAGGCGTAATGTGCTCCTCCCTCTTTGTGTCGGTGATCACTTTGAACGAGCTGCAGCCGTCTCATAGATTCTTTTACTTCGAACCTGTAAGCACATCGTTAAAATAATCCAGCCTACTGATGATAAATGCATGCAAGTAAAATCAAATATAAATCTGTAACATGCTTTTCTAGACGTGTGGTATCTAAAGTAAAATTTTTGCTGTGTTTATTGTCAGATGCTTTATTTGTAGTTTTATGTTTTACTGTAATTTTGTGTTATGAACATCAAATGTTTTAAGACGAATGATTCTGACATGATGAAGTGTACAGGATGGTTCAGTGTGGTGGATAACGGGATGGTTTATATACATTTCCCATGAGTACACCAGTACTTACTATGTCTCAGGATAGTTTTATGACTGCTGACCTGACCTCCTGCTGGCTCGTCTCTTTCCAGATGGTTTCATGGGAAGATAACTCGAGATCAGGCCGAGCACTTGCTCAACCCTCCCGAGACGGGCCTGTTCTTGGTTCGAGAGAGCACCCACTTCCCGGGTGACTACACTCTGTGTGTGAGCTGCGACGGAAAGGTGGAGCACTACCGCATCATCTACCACAACGGCAAGCTCAGCATTGACGAGGAGGGCTACTTCGAGAACCTCATGCAGCTTGTGGAGGTAGAGGATCAAGAGAATCATTTGGCTGATAAATAAACAAATAGTCTGTTTATCCTGTCACCTTTCTGAGAATCTACTCGCATGTATGGGAGGCCCCACGTTAACTTCAGAGACATGCAGTTCCTGGAACATGTCATGAACAGGAAGCGTCAAAGAGGAAGCGTGTGCTGAGGGTAGCTGCTCTAACCTCAAAGAGACTTTGCAGGTTTCACTGTAAGATTGACTCCACTTCATGTGTAGGAAGCTCATTTTCAGCTGGTCTGGGATAAAAATCCTGCAGACTGAAGTACTGTAGGTACATCCTTAGTGACCCACTCAAGCTTTTTTTTCAGCCATTAGATATTAAACTCATGTGACCAGACGGCCCTCTGTTGGGCATTACCATGCATTGCTCCCTGTGTTGTACTGCTTTTGAACCCTGATATCGGCAGTTTTATTGTTTACTTATTTTGTCATAAACCAAAGGTGAATTGTGGATGTCACATAAATGATAGTAAACCTCCAGCTGTATAATGTTTGCACTTCAGACTGTTTCTTTAATAGATTACTGATAAAAAAAAGTGAAGGTTGATATGGTCTTTAATATAATCTTTAAAAAAAAAAAATTAATCAATGAAGCTCAACTTAATTTTGGACTAAATCTTCATGAATTAGCAGCAGAGAAAATCTGATGTTGTCCTGAGGAGGGTGTTTTGGCTCGTGATGCTCTGGTTGGTGCTCCAGTGGAGTCCGGTCGAGTTTCTGTTACTAAAATCAAAACCTCTCAATCCTCTACTTTTATTTTATTTGACTTAGAATTGCATAGACTAAAATCTATTTGTTAACAATATGTGAAGGGCAGGTTACACCACCAACACATCCACCGTCTATCTCAAATCTGAGACACAGTTAGCTCAACAAGTAATAATGTGTTTGGATTGTGTTAAGAAGCCAGAGTACATTGGAAGAATCATGCAGACACAGGTAAAGCCTGTGAACTCAAGGCCTAAACAGATTTAAACCCAGATTGTCTTGTGGCGAGGCAACACTTCTAACCACTATAACACCATACTGCACAGTCTAAAATCTACCAATCTGAATTAGAGCTCCTAATTAGAGTCTTGGATATTATTTTTCACAGGTTATAATGATAACTTTGTTAATAAAATCATGTATTGCTAAGGAAAACTAGCATGACTCATTTACATTTACTCATTTTCACACAAAAGCCAGTTGTATATGTCATGTTCTCCTGTTGGGCAGCTCCCAGAGCCATGATGTATTGCCCCTAATGTTTGCAAAATGACTGTTTGTGAACTGTTGGCTCCTATTGTGTCTAGCACTACACCAAAGATGCAGACGGCCTGTGCACCAGACTAATGAAGCCAAAGGTGGAGGAAGGGACAGTGGCTGCCCAGGATGAGTTTTCCAGAAGTGAGTTTTTATAAGTTGTGCAACGACACTAATTTTAGAGCTTTTTAGTTTTGCGACTCATATTTGCATGTCGCGTTTTAACTGGAATGGTTTCTTCATTGAATGACCCAAAAGGCGGCTGGTCGCTGAACACAAAGGACCTCAAGCTGCACCAAGTTATTGGAAAAGGAGAGTTTGGAGGCAAGTGGTCTCTGTTCAGTTTGGCACTGTATTGTAAATGTGACAACAATCTTTTTCGTTAACAGTATGTGATGATCACGTTCAGCAATATTTCAGAAATATATCAAATACTTTAAGTTGTCAATATTTTAAAGTTTTCAATTAGTTTATGGTAGTTAATCTGTTTTCATTCATGTTTAAAATTCCATCATTTTGAAGTCAATATTCATTTTTAAGTGCGTTTTAACAATATAAAGGCATCATTTCCACTGTGTAATTTAGTGGAATCCAAAATAAAGTAATTTGAAATAAACAAGTGCACCTCAATAAGTATGAATAGTGGCCTGCCTCAGTTGCGTAGCTGCACTCTTGTTTCCCATTAAATGCTTTCCTTAGAGAACTGAAATTAGTTTGGTAACATCTGAAGTTCAAGATTACACAAGTTGCAATCTGCTTTTGACTTGTCAATTGAACATGCAGGAAAAGTGTTTTTAAAAAAAAGTGGCTATTTATAGCATTTTTTCACAATGAAACTGAAGCATTTGGCTGCGATGCCTCATCATTGAACACATTTCACGTGATCCAGGTTCAAATCTCAAGAAACACAAAGTCTCCTTGATTTCGTTTCCCCTCTCCATATTGGTTTACTGTGAATATGCCCTGATTGACATTTCATCATTTGTGATCGATCCAGATGTCATGGTGGGGGACTACAGAGGGACAAAAGTAGCTGTGAAGTGCATAAAAAATGATGCTACAGCGCAGGCTTTTATTGCAGAGGCATCTGTCATGACGTAAGACAATAAACTACATTTCTAATGTTTCTTTATTAGAAAACACAAACACAATGTCTTGTACTTTCATGTTTCTCCCTTTAAACAGGCAACTACGGCACGATAACCTCGTCCAGCTGCTCGGAGTGATCGTGGAGGAGAACGGCAGTCTGTATATAGTTACTGAGTATATGGCCAAGGTAGGAGTGGAACAGTCTGATGATCTGTCAACGTCCAAAGTACCAATGCAAATAATGTATAACATTGTTTGTTTGTTTGTTGTTTTTAGGGCTGTTTGGTTGACTACTTGCGTTCCAGAGGACGGACAGTGCTCGATGGAGACGCTCTCCTGCATTTTGCATTGTACGCACTTCTCAGTGATCAATTCTAAGAACCTGCCAGCTTTTCAACGACGACGCCATGCATGTCTAAACAGATCAATAATTAAATCAGTGGCAATATATAAACAAAATGCGAAAGAGGAAAAAAATATAGATTATCGTTTCCTGTGTTTGGAGGATGGAGAGAGTTCAGGGAAGAAGGCATCAGCTAATAAACACACAAAACAGACTGCAAGAAGTCACACACTTGAAACTCTGAGCAGATTATCAACAGATATTTCCAGCTTCTTGTCGTGTTTTTCATCCAGCCTCTGTCCATTTATAGTTTGAATTTATTGTATCCAAACTCACAAGTTTATTTTATCTTGTTTTTTGTATGCCTGTAACAGAGATGTCTGTGAAGCTATGGCATATTTGGAGGCCAATAACTTTGTGCACCGAGACTTAGCTGCGCGAAACGTTCTGGTGTCGGAGGACAACATCGCCAAAGTGAGTGACTTCGGTTTAACAAAGGAGGCTTCGTCCACTCAAGACTCCGCTAAACTACCTGTGAAGTGGACCTCACCAGAGGCCCTCAGAGAAAAGGTTTGTTGTAATCTGATTTGGTTTGCAAACCCATCACACAATGAGACGAAACTGTAACTTGTTTTGTTTCTTTCCTTCGTTCATGAACAGAAATTTTCCACCAAATCAGACGTTTGGAGCTATGGCATTTTGCTGTGGGAGATTTACTCTTTCGGCCGAGTCCCTTACCCAAGAATTGTAAGCATAAATATCTTTTGCAGAAGTTTGCATGCAGCTCTCGCAGACCATCAGATGAAAGTTGATCTCAATTTGACTTATTCTGAAGTTAATATTACATTGAGGTTAGATGAATTATCCAACTTTTGTGAGGTGGATCAACTGACGACAGATGAAGGCAGGATACATCCTGGACAGGTCACCAGTCTATAAAAATCAAACACAACAATATAGACAGTCACATTCGCACTCATATTCACACTTAAGGGCAATTCATAGACTCCTATTTCCCTGAAATACATGTCTTTGGACTGCGGGAGGAAACCAGAGTACTCTGAGAAAATGCATGTACTGACAGGAAGCACATGCAAACTCCACACAGACAGGACCCAAACCAACAATGTTTTGTTGTATCAAAACTATTTTGAGATCATCTAAGGTTCCAAATTGCCTGACACAGTTTAAATGTCAGTTATCTGTCATTTGTTTGTAAAAAATATTTCAGCAAAGTTTTTTTTTGTTTTTGTTTAAATTTTTTTTTCCATGCAGCCATTAAAAGACGTGGTGCCTCGGGTAGAGAACGGGTACAAGATGGGCTGTCCGGACGGCTGTCCTGAAGTCGTGTATAACATGATGAAGCAGTGCTGGAACCTTGATCCTGCTGCTCGACCAAGCTTTCAAATGCTGAAGGAGTGGTTACAGCATATCACCCAAGGGGTGGGAAAAAGACAATGAGAGATCTGACACCATATTTTACTCCAAACTCATTTTGACCACTTGGAACATTAACCTGAGACTGTATAATCTACCATATTTCAGTAAAAGTGTCAAAATGTACGTGTCCTATTAATAGGCTTCACACCAGGTTGTTTAAACTGCAAAAAGTCTTTCTGGTAAAGTTGAGTCAGAACTTCAAGGTTCATTATGTCTTCCTATAGATCAACTTAATTGTCATATCAAAACACAGTGCTGCCTCAGAGCCATAGTGCCTTGACTCTTTCCTTTACATTCATATTCGATTGTCATGTTGGTGTGTTCTTCATTCTTAATGTTCCAAAACAGTACGATCATTAAACTCACTTGACTGAATCTGTTCAAGGAAAAAAATGTGTTTTTAAAATAAAAATAAGATTTTGATCTACAAGTAAAAGCTGTAAATATTTTTTCAAGGTACAGTCTTGCATGAATGTGGGATTATATTGTTTGATTAAATAAAAAATACAACTGTTGATTGTGCAGCTTTTATCTTTATTGTGCAAGGTTAAATCTATCATGCCTACTTTTTGATCTCTCAGTAAAATGGGAGCTCAAGTACCGATAAAGTTTTTATGAAGCAAACCTTTTGGATTTCATTAGAAAGTCTGACTTTTCTATGTAAGAGAACAACAGAATGTTAATAAGTGTCCTGCTCTGGCTTTTTCCAATAATAAAACAATTATTTTGAATGTGATTTGTTAAAGAAACATCTTTTTGGATCATTAACACAACCCAACTAAACATACTGGATATTCCAAAGGTAATAATGGGTTAAAGCTAAAAGTATTTACTAGAGTTGCCATATTTACATATCATAATAGAAACTGTAGCTTTAAAAAAATGAGAATTTAAGAAGTCCGGCAGTGCTGTAGAGGAGGGGTGTCAGACATACTCCATTATCGTGTATGCATGAACCTCTTTATGAACTTTATTTATATAGTTTATTATAAAGTTTATTTAGATTCCTCTGTGTGTGGGTGTGTGTACATGTACATTGATAACTTCCAATACACATAAATAGATACTTTGTGAGGAACTTGCACATGAGCAGAAGAGGTTAAACACAGATATATTTTTACTGAAATACAAGTGGCAGTAATTATTTAACTGACTCAAACAGAGACAAAATTATTCAATTCAATAAAACACAGTAGCGTATAGCAAGGCATGATGCTTAACTACACATATCAGCAGTGTATAAGGAGGTCGGATTCACACCATAAAGAAAAATGTTAATCATTCTGAGTAGTGTGATCAAGCAAAATGAGATAATTTTTGATACAATCGTGACTTTTCATATTTTGATTAACTACATTTCATGTATGAATATTAAACTGTATTAATGCCATTCCTGTACCGTCCAGTAGAGGTTGCTGCATCCACAGCCTTATGGCTGAGCTGTCTGATAGGTTACTTACAAGAAGCACAGTGAACAAACTTTAAATCACACCAGCACAGCTGAAAGAAACTCTTCACCACAATTACATTAATCTATTCATCAGTTGTAAAGCACTGCAGTGCTTTACTATTCTGTATCCTGCTCTTTGCTATAATTATCTCCTATCTGGTCTGATAATGTATGTTTGGTGATATGTACTGTCTTTTTTGATAATGACAAAAAAAAATGTACAGAGAGTGAGAGTGGATGCTGTCATATACTGGAAACTATACCTCACAGCAATGCGTACCAACTCTGAAGGCCTTGCTTCAAAACACTGCTGGAACCTTATCAAGCAACAATAAACTATGCAAAATATCCAGTTTATGTTATAAAGTATCCCTTGTCACTGGACAAAGAATTAGGAATTAGACCAGTGATGCAATCATTGCTGAAACAAGGAGTAATTGTACCAAGTGTGTCTCCAAAGAACAAACTAATAAATCCTATTTTGAAACCTAGATTGAAGAAATATAGAGTTACAAAGGATCTGAGGAATATAAATGAGACTGTAACTCCTTTAACTCCAGTCATACCAGATGTTAATGCTATTTTAGAATCAATACCAGCTAGAGCAAAGTGGTACACAGTTGTGGTTATGTGATCTGCATAATATAGCATCCCTGTACACAGGAATACACAGGACTTGCTTCGTTTCACCTTCTGTGGCCAGCAATATAGTTTTACAAGGTTAATGGGTTTGTAGAAAGTCCAACTGTCTACGCTGCAGCGGATCAACTGCAACACAGGTGGAAAGTGTAACTTCATGACGCTGGCCCCGACGTCTTTATACGGCTTGACAGAACTCTATCCTTTATGGAAACCGAGTTTCTAAGCACTTTCCCAAAGAGGGAGTGGACAAATTAAGGAGTGAATATATAAAATGTTCTGTCACTCTGAAAATAAACGAAGCTCATTTCAAATTGGTCAATGACATATACACTTCCAAGGAGTTTCTCAGCCTTTGTTTTGGTTTTGAAGAGAATTCTTGCACCTTTTGTGAATGTGATATTGAGACTGTTGATCACTTGTTCTTTGAATGTATATTTGTAAATACCTTCTGAGAAGGAAAGGAAAAGACTTTTATTTCTGGTGTTCATCAAAATTTGCTTCCCCATCTCATCTGGACAAAGATAATGTTTTATTTGGAATATTGATAGCTGACAGCCTGTAAGACCTAACGTTTAATGTTTTACTGATAATGGGGTTTTTCATTCACAAAGACACAAAGATATATATGAAGACATTTATGAAGACCAAGCCAAACATCAACATTTTTCACAAAGAGCTTTGTCTGTACTTAGAGTCTCTTAAATGTATGTAGAAGAAAAATAGTAGAAGATTATATATTGTTGTAAAATGTTATCTTGTTTTTATTGTTATTATTTCTTTATGTTTCTGTTTGTTTTGTTCAGTTTTATCTTATGGTTGTTTAGTTGTTGTATGTATACCTTCTGTTTGGATTGTATTATTAAAGTTATTATCATAATAATCACTTTTTTAATAAAGTTTATAAAAAAAAAAAAAAAAATCTTGAATGTTTGTGCTCTCCTATTGGACCAGCAGGTGACACGTGAATAAAAACCTCAGCGCGCATGACAATAATATCATTACGCTAATAAAGTAGTACCCTGACGTAGGAACGTGATTGTGGCTCAGATCAGTGGTTGATATTCACTAGATGTCGTCATCATACCTTGATCTCCTTTGATTTCTTTTATCTGCTGTCGCTGCTGACGTCAAAGCAAACCAGCTTTAGTCAAGGCAAGGCGACAGCACACACATTTGAAGCGATCTTCTGGAAAAGCAAACCATCATCGTGATCGAAACTTTACCCAAATGCAAAACGAAAAGTCAAACTGCACGCCGGTGGCGAAAAAGCAGCAGGAGCACCCCCAGCTGTGTCCCCTGCCTAGCCATCACCCTCTCCTCAGAGAAGACCACAGTGAATTGGGTACATCATAGTTGTATTCATTTTAAAACTTAATGTCTTTATATTTTCAAACCATTTTATCACTCTGTCTGGTTTTATTCTCACACTGCTCTTAAACCCTCTCATCTCTGTAGATGTGTACATCAATGTGGACACTGGGCATCTAGAAAGAAGTGATTGGGCACAGCCCGTCACCAAGTTGTGGCAGGATCAACTACACGACTCCAACGCAGAGCGGGAATACAATAAACTGATGGGCCAGCAGGATCCTTACTGCTCCATCTGCCAGCTCTTCCACGCCCACCAACAGGTGAGGTCTCTTTGTCCTGTTAGAGGTCGCCACCAACTCTATAAACTGAAGAGCTTTGTAGGAAACACACAACCTCAATAACTGTGGAAGACGTTGTCTTGTCACTGAACGTGGCTACAAGAGTTCCAGTAGATAAGACACTCATTCAC
>OMNM01000519.1:0-19964 GCA_900302745.1 Parablennius parvicornis
GCTGCTCCGAGCCGCCGCGGTGATGGAGCGCCAAGAGAGGTAAAACCCGGGGAAAGTGTGTCACCTGGGGGAAGGCATTACCCGGGAGGTATGACCCCGGGTGAGAGGTATGGCCCGGGTGAGAGGTATGACCCCGGGTGAGAGGTATGACCCCGGGTGAGAGGTATGGCCCGGGTGAGAGGTATGACCTGGGTGAGAGGTATGACCCGGGAGAAGAGTATGACCCGGGGGAAGGGTATCACCCGAGAGGGAGGCATGACCCCGGATGAGAGGTATGACCCAGAGGAGAGGTATGACCCGGGGGGGGAGGGGTACAGCCCGGGAGAGAGGTGAGACCCCAGAGAGGCACAACCCAGGGGAGAGGTATGCTGCAAGGAAGAGGTACGACCCGGCCTTGGCTCGAAGTAGTCTCAAAATCATACTGACAATAACAATACATATTATTTATTAACACCTTTCAAGACACAATAATGATGTTAAAATACCGTTATGAAACAAGGGAAGTGTTGTGGAAGTGGGGGTCACGTGGTGGTAAACTAAGTGTTATTTGCATAGCAGTGAAATTGTAAATTGTATCTGTGGAAAATATGGCCAGAGTGAACAATGAAGAGGATGGGGCCTAGGAAAGAGTCCTGAGGTACACCAGAGGAGAGGGGAGACAGCTGGGATCTGCTTAAAAGTTCGAATACTTCTGTGAATACCATATAAAGGGTTAAAACACGAACTAATAAAACTGTTGCACAAGGAAAAAACTTGACCTTGATAGTCACACACATTGAGCTATTCTTGCTCAACTTTATGAGCAAGAATAGCTCTTAAAATTACATTTCTAGTTAGTGTAACTAAACCAATCATCATGCTGCTGCTCATAAAAATATTTATCTTTGAGGACACCTCAATGGATTTCACCAGAAATTTTAATTCTTTCTGATTGGGAGTTTTCTAAATCAATTTGAAAGTCTACTGCAGTCCAATTAGAAATAAATTGAAATGTTAAAATTGGTGAAACGACTCTCATATTATTCTTTTTTTTAAAAGATTAAGCAGACATCCAATACAATCTTCTCATATGTTGCGTATTATCATAACATCAATCCTCCACTGAGCCGCATTGATCAGACTGACAGATCACCCACTCTTGGAAACATTCAATTTATTGAGTTTTTTTAATGGAATCAACAACAAAAAAACTAACAGATCTGAGTCACTCAGATCTATGAGTGACTCCCATTTATTTGGGAGCACGAGCACCATCTGAAGAACACCAAGTTCTGGTGGTTATATAAAAGGGAGTGACACTGACGGCTTGGCAGCAGCTCTGTCCATCGTCTTGACTGACAGCCAGGAGCTGAGCCTGCAATTCATGACCTCATTAAGCTGATCTGTTTCTGCGTGCCTTCCAAGGAGTAAGAAATGTGGTATAATCACATCTGATACTGTACTCTTGATGCTTTGTTACGTAATGACGCGTTGCAAACATGTTTGATACAAACATCTTTCTGTGGCATTATTCTGAAGAATTACTCACTTTTCCCCTCTGTCTTCCACTGTTTATATCACCGGTCCTCATCCCTTAAATAAAAAGCAGAGAAGTTTGATTTGCCATTTAACAAGCTGAAAGCAACATCAGGGAAAATGAAAAAGATTCAGATTCAATAATTGCAGCCAAGATTTGTTGATTTTCATGTAATGATCGACTGCTGCATAATCTCTCTCTAAATGAGCCTTTTACACACTTTCATGGCTGCTAAACTACCAAAACATTTAAATGTAAGTGATTCCACATGCTGGGGTTTTTCTTCTTCTTCTTCAAATTATTAATATAAAATTGGTTGAGATTGGATCAATAGATTCACTCAAATAACATGAACATGTACACCTATCCATTAAATACATCAGTAGATATTTGTTTCCCAATTTATACTTGTTAAAATAATATAAATCCAATAGAAAAAGAGGAAAACTAATGTTTTCACATTAAAGAATCAGTGAATTCTGCTGATCAGAAGGAGCCATCTAGTGGACAGAAATGACAATCTTAATGTCTTCAAACCCATTTTATTTCACACATTTATGTGAGAAGAATCCAGAAAAGATTGAAGCCAACCTTCATTATGTTACCACAGTTCTTCTGTTTAAAAGTTCACACTGACCTGAGTTGTTGTGGATTCTAAATGACCAGCAGAGGTCCTTCTAAGCCCGGAGCAGAGAGGACAGTGCCCGTCTGGTCACATTTGAACTTCCATCCATTCATGGTAGTTGAGAGGCCACATCTCAGTGCTAATCCCTCTTTGCCTCACTGCTTCATCACTGATGTATTGGCTCCATTCTCGCTCCTTTTTTCATGTTTGCTACTTGTACCCCTAAGTAATCCCTAGTATTACTTAGGGGTACAATTACCCAATATTGAAAAAGCACGTCCTTGTTTTCTTTGTCGGTTTTTTGATCTTTGTAAATGTCATCCTGCAGGCCGGATTGAACACGGTTGGAAGCCGGATTTGGTCCTCTGGGCAATATGTTTAGCTCCTCTACTCCAAACTTATTTATTCAAGTTAGGTTCCCAAGAGAACACACACATACATGTACACGCACACACACACGAACACACACACACAAATTAACTCTCTATTATGTACGAATTGAAAATCTTTTGAGAAAGAACATTTAAAAATTCTCGTTTTATCGAAAGCAAATTTTAATATTTAAGGGTCATTAATTTGAAATAAAATCAGTCTGAAGGTGTAAAAAGGTCCAAAAGTACTCATAAAATGAAGAGCAGAAAACTATTTAAGAATAATAATTTAACATCTCATTTGCAAAATAAAAAAAGCCCATTATGACTCACTATGTGCATGGATCTATTTCTTATTAGTACTTTCCATTTGAAAGCCACATTTAAGTACATTAGTACTGTTTTAACTTTGATTATGAGAAGTTTAAAGCAGAAATTGTCATTAAGATTCTCAAATCTCCCGTCAAACTGCTTCTCTCAATGTGTCGCACTATTTTAAATATCATCTGCTCAGTGTTTTTAACAAACAATTTTTAGATTAGAAGGAAGAAGGAAGTTGCTATATATGTCTTGCCCCGTAAAGGATTGTTCTTGTTTTAAGCCGTCGGATTAAACTGGAGCACCCAGAGAGAACATGCAAACTCCACCCAAAGACCTCCCAATCCCAGACTTGAACCAGAGATAATCTGTGAACATGTGAACAGTGCAACCATCTGAGGATATTAAAGGCCAACACATTTGACAATTTTCATTCTTTTTATTCAAAAAATTATGCGTTTTGTACCTGACAGTACCCTAAAGCAGGCATGATCAAGTCAAACCTTAAGTCATTCCTTTTCACAACCAACTGGAGGTTTCAATAAAATTACACCCATTTCAAAACGGACAATACTGAAGCAAAGTAAAACCAGCTTACAATTTTGTACCACATGTGTTACAAGAGGGTTTGACACAGAGAAACAATCAATATATAGGAAATTGACATACAAATTATTTATCATTTCACATATATACACTATATACACGGTTTGCATTTACAGTATATTCACAGGAATATATACAGACACTGAGTGTATGTCTTAATTATAGCTTTGAATCTGAAGTGAATAACACACATGCTTCCCAGAAGCATTTAAGAGCTCGAATGTCCTAGACATTGTAGAATGAAGTAACAATAATACATTATTATTAATAATATTAATAATAAAGATAATAACTTTAACATACAGGTTTAGCAACACAAAGGTAATTAAAATGTCAGAAGACATTGGCAGGATGAATAATTTCCCATTGGACAATTATGCTCAGCACCTATAAGATGTCCTCTTGTGTCATTGTGCAAGTACAGAGGAGCTTAACAATATTTCCAGACAAACTGTGCTTCAGTTCAGGGATTCCTGTCTCCGCCCGTTAGGAATTGCTCAGAGGCTCAGACGCTTTCAGATCTTCGTCTCTGGACCGTCTGTGATCAGAGGCTGGAAGGAGTTTCTGATTCGAGCAGCTTCTGCAGCACAGAGGTGGCCGAAAGCTTTGTTGTACCAGTCTGGAGTCCTTCCCCTAGAATCAAAAGCACTTTTTAATAGAATATCACACACACGCGACAAGAAAAAGAGAAATATCAGAGAATTTAATGTATTTCAGTGAGAAAACGCAGGACTTACTTCAAGTCTACTCTACAGATGTGAGTGAGTCTGGACTTTCCTGAGCCGCAGGGCTCTAGCAGGTAGTTGGACTCCAGGACGATCGCTCGAACCCCCCCGATGGGAGAACTGTCCTCATGTTCTATAGAGACAGACACCAGGGAGCAGGCTCCTTTCGGCAAGTCTGTCCTCCACGACCTGGAAGAAATAAACAGACATTGAGATTGTAGTTCAGATAAAATCAGTTAACTCATGTTTACCGACGAGTTTCTACTGACCTGAGGACGAAAAAGTCCCTGCTGGGATGAGGGGGCATGCGATTGAGGACGTACTGAAACACCTCCGTCTGCTTGTCCAGAGTCTCGCACACTTTCCACTGCAGCAGGTCCATGTCCCACAGGTGGCGCTCTCGCAGCACGCGGTTCAACACCACGGACGGCGGCGCCTCCACCTCCACACTCACTCTCCATCTTCTCAGAGGGTTCCCGTCTCCCACCTGGAGGGAAACAAACACAGAGGAGACACAAGAGTCAGAACAAAACAACACAGCAGACATCAGCAATGATTTGATGTTGTAACATTGATAAATGGCAAGTCAATAAATATATCATGGAAAAGTCCAAAAAGAAGAGCAAACTATGGGAGCCGATAGCTAAATACCATCATATAACTCATCAACCCTTTATTCTGTATCATATATTTGGTACCTTTAGCTTTTTTTTTTCTTCTTCTTTTTTTTTTTTACTTTCTTTTAACTACTTCTGCTTTAAACTTCCCAGAATAACGCGCAAACATGCTGCTGTTCCAGCTCTTAGTTTGGTTATGACCATTCAGTGAATTTTTCTGATACGTTCAGCATTAATGCACCAAGTTTGATCGCTAATCATAATCCAAGAGCACATGACAGGTCATGTTCTTATCCTCATGTGAACTTTGTCACTTTTTTTTTATTCATACCACATGATGTTGCATGACATTAGTATTCAAAGATGCAGAAAATGTTAAGAAATCTAGTGAGAGATGTGTAAAATGTAATGGATATAGAAAGGCCATTATAATGGAGTTCATTTAAGGTTGTCTTTCAAAAGTCACCAGATTTTTAAAAGTATTCTTGCTAAATTCCTTAACAGTGAAAATAAATTTTGATTCGATTAGTACATGTGCATTTTCAGTAAATCACTCTGGATCTTTCTTCTCAGCTTCTGTCCACAATCAAGAAAAACACTGCAAACCTGATAGCTGACCATCGTTAACATTCTCCACATTGGGATTAAGATCATTTCCTGAAAGCAACATATCTACCGATATTAATTTAAAAAAGTTGAAGAGTAAAATATGGAAGGAAAATGTGCACAAGCAGCAGTAGTGACCACAGACTGAAGAAAAAAGCTTTTTTCAGCGGAACGTTAACAGCCACAGGACCAAAACTCCACAGGACTGCTTCTCTGACCCTGTTATTGATTACCGAGTTTGGTATGCAAGCCTGCTCGCCTGACTCCAATCCTTGCAAGCGAATTTAGAAGATATTGTCAAGAATACATTGAGAGACAGCAGACCACAAAATACAGATGAGCTCAGAAGCAGCTTGGATTTCCATCAGCGGCACCAAAGGCTGATTGTCTCTATGACACATTGCATTAATGCAGTAATCCAAGCAAATGGAGGCCCAACCAGAAATTCAAGCACAAATCGAAACTGATAATTATTCGAACGTACTCCCTCTCTGAGGCTACAAACAATCTGATCTGAGGTCAGTTTGCACATTTTTCTTCCCAAAATTTGTGCCAAATTTAGGGATTAATTCATTAACTGAATAGATCTATTAAATCTCCAGAGTTGTACAACTGTTGGTGGAGTGATCGTTTCCTAATCAGAATCATTGCATGTTCCATTCCCCTGTCCACAAGTTAAAATGTCCTTCAGCAAGACACTGAACTCCAAACTGCTCCCAACGGACAGACTTGCCAGGCAGCCACCTCCACTGAAGTGTGTGTGTGATTGTGATTAACAGTGTAAAGCGCTTTGGGGGCTGCTCATGCAGTGGAAAAGTGTTATATAACTGAAATCCATTTACCGTTTATGATCTTTTTTCTATGATCACATTCACTGTTTTATCTAAGGAGTTTCAATTGTGCTGGTCTTCCTTTAAAAAAATAGATCATTACTCCCAGAAGGATTCATCTGGTTGAGTAAAGCCTCGATAAAAGAAAGACTTTTAATATTGATGTTGTAGGACTTCTAAAACACACTTAAGTAAGGAAGAAATTGACTTTTCCATGATATTCCTTTGTTTTCAGAGTGACCTGTATTTCCTGTCTAAAAACAGAAATACAGACCTTCTTATAGTAGAGCTCCGTGTTGTCGGAGCTGCTGCACGACACCCAGTATTTGGACTTTTCCCTGGCCTCCTTCAGGAGGTTCTGAAGCCTCCCCTCCATATGTGTTTGGTACGTTCCGTCGTCATCCTCCAGCTGCTTGCACAGCTCGTGAATTGTTGGTGCGTGCAAGTCAGCCTCGACATACGAGTTACGTGATTGAGTAACCATCTCATGAGGGATCTGATGGGTGGATGAATAGATGTGGTAAGACCCCAAGCAAATATTAACAGATTGCATGTTTTATCCAGGCTTCAAATTCTTTTTTTTTTTTTTGTACCTCAAAGAGGCGATTGCACTCGATGATCATATGGGCGAGTCCTTGAGTTGCTGCTAAGTTCTCGTTCAGATCCTTCTGGTCCGGTCTGCCAGTGGCATACTTTTTCTGCATGGCCCTGGAGATCAGAAGAAAGAAACAAAGAAAGAGAGCGAGAGAGACAGCTTATTAGGGGCAGCAGAGGTTTCAGATCAGCATCCCTACTAAAAGAAGCTCCTCTTCCTCTCTGCAGGAGCCCCCTTTGATCCCCTGAGCAACAATTTCAACATGGTAAATTAGAGCGCTTTGCTTTGTTTGTACACAGCATGATCTCATAAAACGTTAAGCTCTAAAAAGAGTGTAACATCCTTTTAAAAGTGACCTAAAAGAAGAGTAATCTGTCGCAGCCCCAGAGAGCTGAGAGAACTCTGCAGTTTTTGAAGTTTTTCTTAGGCCCGGTTTACACAACATTTCTAGTGGAAATGCATCAGTTTTGGGTTTTCGTTTCAGGAAATTTATGGAAACAATGCAAATAGAAGAAATGCTGAAAACAATGTTGTTAATATGTTGGACCACTAGTGGGTGCTATTGTTTGTTTCTGTAATAAAACCACACACACATGGATTGTTATTACTGGGGCTCTCAACTATAATAATACCAAGTTCCAGGAGAAAATAGACTCACAACATTATGGATGCCACTATTGTTGTCATTGTCCATCTACCTGTGCATGTGCAGAACTATTTACTATGGCTGTGGTGCACATGTACAGTAACAACGTTACAGTTTCACCATGGAAGCTGTTTTCAAAAAGCTGTGTTTTCAGTGTCTCCAAGCACCAATGTCGTGTAAATCGGCATGCAAGGCTCTACAAAGGTTTTGCATTTTCACTGGAAGACTTCCCTCAATGAAGTCAGGGGTGAAGATAATCATACATGCAAGTGTGTAGTTTTTTTTTTAAGCAAGAAGCATTAGCCAGTGTGGCTGCAGCACTTAAAACTACCTTGGAGAGAGATTGTCCTTCTTCAGTATGTTGAGGTGGAAGAGAGAGGGGGCCAGACAAACGGCGATGTTCATGGGCGTCATCTGGTTCTCCTCCACAGAGGAAGTGACATCGCTTAGGAAGCAGAGCAGCGTCTGCAGCACCTCTCGGTTTTCATCCGACATCAGCATGATGGCTGCCTGCACAGCCTGCAGCCTTTGGTCTTTCGGCACATCTGAACATGTGAAAGACGACAACGTTTGTGAATGATTTCTAACGGCGGAAGAGGAACTGAGACCTGTTTGTACTTACACTGGTAGATGTGGAGGAAGGTCTCCCCCAGCTTGCTGGTGAGCAGAGGTTCAGGTAAATCCCTGAAGAACTGCTTCACCATGTCGGCCACATCGTACGCAGACTGATCCTCGTAGTTCACATTGTCGGGAGAACTTTCATTCATCTGTCTCAGAGCTTGGATTCGAGACTTCACGCCTGATTTACGAAAGAGCCCCACCTCGATGCAAAACACAGCTACCAATGTCAGATCGAAATATTCCATCACACGGTTTAGACCAAATCAATCTGCTATTGATCATTATCATGTCAAACTGACCTGGTCAAGACACTGGCTCCTCAGGTATCGCAGCGCCTGCTGCAGGCCGAGGGGTAGCGGTTGTCCTGAACGCTGTACGTGTACAATGAGCGGCACTCCAAACACATTCTTATCCTTATAATCTGGTACCTTCATTCTCTTCATAAACTTTGGCACAGCCCTGAGACAGACCAGAACAAAACATCTATGAAAACGAGCTGTAGGGGCTAAACTGGAGACCTTGGTGCAGATTATTATTGGACTTACCAGGTCCAACCATGTTTGTTGGACATGGAGTACTTCTCCATGATTGCAGTGAGTCGCAGTAAAGAAAACTTCTGTAACAAACTGAGCTGTCCCGCCGACTGGTTTGTAATCTGCAGAGATGCCACTGAATGACTGAGACGATTTGATATCTGAAAGCTGGGCCATCGTAACCTAAAACAGACAGTACAGCAGTTAAGGTTGAAGATAACATTTCTTCTATCTTTATTCTCAAGTATCTGATGATTTCATTCAGCTCCTCACCTGTTGGGTCTTGTGAGCGAGGCACCGACTCCTGAGTCCCTCCGTTCCCTAAGTCTGGTGGATTCAGTATCAGCCAGCGACACTCTGTCTCTCTCTCCATCACTTGGCGTGTGCTGGCTCTCCGCAACAGAATTTCCCTCAAAGTCCAGCGTGATCTGACTGGATGACTGCAGGCCGACGTTAGCTTCCTTCTCGCCTTTCACCTGCGCCAGTGATTCTCCTCCAGGCAACACATTTTTTGACCAATGGTCCACGATCTGCTGTAGACCATTGACATGCAGCAGGATATCGTCCAGATGGGGGAACAGGTCTTCTTTCTCCAGGTCTATCAGGTCTCCCGTGCTGGCATACAGATGCGACCCTGGAACATTGTCGTACACGCTGATGCGGCTTCCTCGGGAGCAGCACTGAGTAGCGGGCCGGCTTTCCTTTGTGCAGGAAATGACCGGGGAGTCCAAGTGCATGCTGCCAGTGTGCCAGTTTATGGAGGCTCCGTTGGTTGGGGACAGGCTCTCTATAGAGAGCGCTTTAGGGAAAGTTCCAGGCTTGTGGTCTTTGGGAATGTGGACCACCAGGTCTTCATAAGAGCAGAATTCATTTCTGCGGTTTTGTTCTGCAACATTATTTATTTGAGTGCTGGAAAAGATGTCTACATCCTCTAAATACATGCCACTGCGCTTGTGGTCGGCTCGGTGGGGTTTGCGCTCTTTCATGCTGGGCGTGCTGACGGTGCTGCCGCTGGAGTGGCTGCTCCCTTCGCTGCTGCACTGCGATGGCAGGGCTTTGCTGGATGGCGGCTCCGGAATCCCTCCGTCTCCGTTTATGATCTCCATGCAGCGCAGCGTCTTCAGCGCCTGAGCCTCCTGCTGCAGCACCGGAGAGCTGATGACCAACATCTTCCGGCTCTTTCCCAGAGTACCTCTGGAGCTCAGAGTCTCCATGCGCTTCAGGAAGTCTTTGGCACGGATCCGGCTTGTCTTGCCGTGCTTCCCCGGCAGGGAGCCGTACTGAGAGAATTCTTTGGGGATGTGAGGCATGGTCAATGATGTGGAGTCTGGCATTGCTGCAGAGTCCGAGCAGGTTCGGTGAGAGCAGTCCGAGTCCTCGGTGAGGGCTTTGTGGCTGCTGCTGCCGCTGCTCTCACTGTGCAGAGAGGAGACCTCCGGCTCACTCAGGTCCGTCAGAACGCTCTCGCTGCTGGTGGTGGCTCTCAGAGGCACGCCGTCCCTGGAGCTCTGAGCCTCACGGTGGTTCCCCAGCAGACAGTCGATGTCTTGTAATCTGGACCAACGCCGGCTGCTCCACTCAAAGGTCCATTTGTCACTGATAGCAAACAAGTCTTCTTCATCAGAGTCCTCACTCTGCGGAAAGACAAGACACATAAATATTTACACTTCACACTGATCTTTATAAAGTAAAAATAATGATAATTATGGCACGTCGTGCACAAGCAGACAAGCAGGGCCTGATGAGCGTGAAAGGTCAAGTGAACAATGGACAGATGGAGAGTCCATCACAGGGATAACAAAAACTGTCAGAAATTAACACCTGCGGCCATTATTATGTATCTCTGACCGTGGAACAGGAAGTTTGTGATCTGAGCCTCGTGCTCCCATCACATCTGTAGCGAATGCATTAACTTCCTGTCGGATGTCCATTTGTTTGTTTGCTTGTTGCTATCCTCCAATACCAACCAGAACAGGGGAATGTGCGTGAGTCTGAATCTGTGGCTTTCTTACTGTTAAAGTGCGTTAAGATGACCGTGTTCTTATTGGGGCTCTATGAATAAAATTGCACTGAAAGGATTCAATGTACAGTGAGAAATAAGGCTAACAAAGGTGTCTAATGATGGGCCGGCAAGGAAATAACAACTGGTACATGCACAGCGAGAACATATAACTTAAATAAGCCTAAGCTTTAAAACCCATTTTTTCAACTTGCCAGATGCATCACAAGTTAATGAGAAAAAAATATTAAAAATGTCTTTTCGCAGAGTGACAAAACAACTAGGAACCTTTGTGTATTTTTCTTACTCCATAAACCATTTATCTGTTTTCAGCAGAATTATTTAGTGCAAAATAAATAACATAACACAGCATCTTTACCAGAGTACAGTTAAGAGGAAAAACCTGCAGAATGTGTTTGCTCTGAATTCATAACATTATGCAATCAGCCAGCAGTGGAAATAACAGAAAAATGTCCCCTTAGAGCTGAAGACGTCTCTAAAAATAGATGAAGGAAGGAAAGAAATCATTAATATATGCCAGCAGGCTACATTCCAATGTGAGAACAAATTACAAGTAATAATAGACATGAATACAACAATGGCGCGATCTTAAATAACGTTGAATGTAGGTTAACAGGACATAGCTGCGCTATATTTGAGTGTTTGCAGGAAGCACATGCAGAACTTAAGGCAAGTCTGCTGAGAATACAATGGCTGTGACTTTTGTCTTCTTCTTTTTCTTTTCTCAACAACAAACGTGCTGTTTGTATCTGTCTCTTAATCACGGCATGAAGACATGAATGCAGAATAAAAGATTTTGTAGAAATCTCCATCTAAGCTAGAGACTATTTAAAACTGCCTTCATGTGTAGAATTATTAGTAAGTCTGAAAGAAGTAACACTTACTTTCTTCTTTGGAAGATTCACGTCAAGTTTCATAGAAGCACACTTGTTCAAAGTGTTGAGTCGCCTTGAAAGAAAAAGAAAAACAGTCCAAGGTTAAAAAATGAAGAGGGAAAAAAAACAAAAAAAAAAAACAACCCTGATGGTCTCCTAATGAGGAAACTAGAAATAGATCCCCTTCTGTTTGCTGCTATAAGTGTTAATCTGATCATCTTCTGTTCTGGATGCACAAGCAGGCCCACTGGGATTTTATCCATGTTGTAATATCCTCAATCTAATGAACGGCAGTAATTGGCTCTGGTGGCTCTGTTCTCTCTCTCTTTGGGTTAGATGGAAGTGGTTGTGGCACCGTGGTCCATCTGCTGTTTGAAGAAAGGTGAAGTTAAGGTCAAGCACATCTAATTACACACTGATTCACTGGAAAACAACCACCATAACACACGGCAATGTGCTGCTGGACCCATCCAGAGAGAGATACATTTCTTCCAGCTAACTGCAGAAACTGCATGATAATGATTAGCTGTACTGAATCACAAGGCAGGGAAAACAGGGGTAGGACTTCAACAATTTGGGAAAATTTTAAATATGAAGGGCACTTCTACTTCACACTTCCAGTTGGACTCCCTTTATGTGAGTTGCACATTCTCCCTGTGCTTCTTTGAGGCTTTTTTTCCCCCCTCTGGCATTCAAGTTTCCCTGCAGTTCAAAAACATGCATTTGAGGCTAATTGATCAATTTAAACTAACGTGACTGACAGTCTGTCTCCCTGTGATGGACAGATGATCTACCCTGCCTTCAGTAACCGTCAGCTGGGATATAGAAAATTAATGGATAACACTAGAAACATTGTTGTGTTTTGCACGTCTCCCTCCTCGCTAGTAAATCAGATTGTTCCTAATCCAGGTAATTCATAAAATCATGATTGGTCATCTGGAGCTTGAATAGAATGTCTATTTTTAAACACATGAACAATGTGACCGGTAAACCATAGTACTGCAGTTGACACTACATTATTACATATTTGCATCACCTTTTACCGAACATATTTTTACATTTTGTCTTTACTGAAAAAAGTCAAAACATATAAAGAGAGCCCTCTAAAGAATTAACACTATCTTAAATACTTGTACATTTTTCAACTCCATTATGATTTGAATTATATTGATTTTATGGCTGTAGATCAGGGGTGTCAAACATAAACCATGTGGACCAAAACCAGACCACAATAGACTCTAATCTGGCCCTTGAAAAAAAAACCAAGAAAATGTTAAAAATGTCAAAGAAAATATTTATATTTATAACAAATCTCTTAAGAGTAGCAAATGCAACACTGAGACCCAAGCTGAGATATCAGTTTTGCTGAAATGAGAGATAGTTGCCCGTTGCAATCAAACTAGCCTCAAAGCCAGGCAGTCAGGATGGGTTGGTAAAGATATAATACAACAGCTATAGGAGAAGTTTTAGCGATATTTCCCTTTATTATACATTACAAGATTTAATTAAAATTGTCTTTATTTTGAAATTGTTGTAATTTACGAGAATAATTGTTTTGTTTTGTGAAAATAAAGACATTTATAGCACGTACACAAGATAAACTTTAAAGTTAAAATGTATATGTTATTAGGGCACTATTTCACAGGCCCGGCCCACTCATTATGTGTGCCTCTGAACTAAAATGAGTTTGACACCCTTCCTGTGGAGTGAGTGCTTCTCCTCAATTGTTTTTGACTGCATGCTAAAAATGTGTGACATGCTGGTAAATCTTGTCTATTTCAAACACATAGAAACCTGTCTTATCACTCATGAATGGAAATGCAAAGCTCCATTTGTCATTTTCATGATATTTTTCTATGATAAACTGTCTAAGAGTTATGACTATGAGAAGTACACAGTACAAGTAACACAGTATTAAAAACCTCTGGGAAACTGTGAGAAAGATTTATAAGATCTGTAATTAGGCTTTGAGAACAGGCTTTGTCATCAGAGTTGACTGGAAATAAACATATATAATGGCTTTAAAACCTCTACATCGGGGAAAAGATGACGGCATAATGGATGAAATGCACTTCAGCTCCAGTGAGTGTTGGCTTTCGACACAAAGAAACAATTTTGTGGTAAGATGATTACAAGCTTTAGCAGTTCCACATGCTGCCAACAATGTTTTTGAACCCATTAGCAGCATTGTTCAGACTCTGCCTTCTCCCGCGCTCGACATGAGAGGGGTTAGTAAAACAAGATGTTCCCATGATTGTTTCTGGAGATAGCAGGACACGACTGAACGGCAGGATTTCGGAGCCAGGAGGCCCTTTGAAAAAAAAAAAAAAAGGAAAAAAAAGTGGTAGCTAAAAGAGGCGCCTGCTTAGTCAGGGATCAGCTGGAGCATTCACGTGTATGAAATATCTCTATAAAGTCACCCGCCGTCTGCAGGGTGGTATTTATTTTTGCACACCAGACTGCGGTGGCGTAACTAACAATAAAGGCATCCTCATGTTGCCATAGCAATGCCGGGAAGTCATGGACAAAATCACGTTGGAGGTGGAACTGTCTGCGATTGTTTTCCATTCATCCCGTGGCCACTCTGGAATTTAGATGAGTTGCTTTAGGGCTGTTTGGAGTCACAGTATACCGAGCGGTGTGAGGCTCCCCTCACACTCCTCCTGCTTCCCTCTTGGGATGGTTGTCACGGTTACCGCGGTAGCTTAAGTGCTGTTTTCATCCCGGCCTGAAAAAAAAGTACATGAGCTGCCTTGCCACGCGGGTGCGTCATGTGGAAACACCAGCGAGCTGGTTAATGTCTTATTAGGTCACTTAGCAAGGAAACACTCCTCCGTGCTGTCACATTAGAGGAGGAGAATTAAAATCTAATTGCGAGGCATTTAAGTAATCACGGTCAGAAAATAGGGCAAAGCTGATGAATGTAAATGCTACAACAGCATGAGGAAAGAAAAATAAATTAAGAAAAGTATATAAAATGAATAATATTTTTAACATCATCGAGCAAGATTGTGCTAAAAAGCATTTATAAAAAGACCAGTCCTATTGTTATAATGTGACACACAGTCCAATTATTAATATCTTTATATTGTAACACGTACACTTAAATATTAGTGTTTTTTTTTTGTTTTTTTTATCATTGGCATTCATTAAGTGTCTAAATTTTAAGAAAATTAAAATGCAAGTAATTTCCAGCATTTAGCATCCAGATCAAGCTAATGATTTCATGTGGTTGCTCTTTTTTCATCCTGTTTTACAGTCACCACCATAACAAATCACTGAAACCTGCACCAGAAACCTCAAGAGTTTTTCCCCAACCTGAACTTGAACCTGGGCACTCCATACTCGAGGCAAAGACTTAACCTGATTCACCACCAACATTTCTGTTTACAATTAATGTGAGTGTGGATCATTTGCTGCCCTGACCAAACACTTGCAGGTTAAAATCAAATCTCCTACAGCACTGAAAGGTCACACTGTATCTTGTGTAGATTGCATATTTAATTTAATTCACTTGTGGTTTTGAACACAATTGATGTCAGCGAGTTAATCTGGTCGTTTTAGAGTTTACCTGCAGAGAGGTTCCACGAGGTCTTTGTCCAGAAAGTCATGATCTCTTTTCACAGGAGTGATGTCGATGGGGAACTGGGAGTCTGGCAAGGACAACATGGGAAAAAAAAAGTATATATTTGAAATTTCAGCACTTGTTAACACTTTATGAGTCACTCATTCACATAAATGCAAATGTTACCATGTCAAGACATTTCAGGATATTTCAAGTCAAAATGAAAGAAGCTTTTCAACGTTCAACACACTATATTCCCCTTGTATTTAGCGACTGTCTTTAACTCATGAGTGTGAAGACACAAATAGAAATGTAGAAGTGACCAAAAATCTTCCTTTTTCATATGAATGATTAAGCCTTTTAAGGTCCTGCACCAGAATATTTGAGAATTTTCATTCCACAGTGCGATTACATTTTTTGTTGTATTTCTGTAAAAGATCGATAACACACTCTTGAAAACCAAATATCCTATTATATATTAAGTATTATTTGCAGAAAGATTTGACATTTCTTAAAGCATTGAGCATATGTTCCGGTGCATTCTTTTTTTAATTTACAATTTCAAGTTAAAGCATCACAGGCCAACAGGCCAAACACAACAGCAGCACACAGTTCAAACACACAGAATCAATATTCAATGACGTTTTTTACAGTTGTCCTGCATTTATAATGATCAGTTTGGAAGAATATAAGATAAAAGGTTAATCTGCACAGTTTGTGGACAAGACAAACAGAAAGGCATGGAAACGCTCTGTCTGTCCACACTGAAGAGTGGAACACCATCAAACTTGTTTTGTACACGATGCTAATGGGAACAGACTGATATTGCCCCGATAACAGCATTCGAACTTGTGCAGGCATTACGTCTTCTTCAGGGTATGGGCTTCCTCTTACGTAACCGAGCAGACTGAATCCAGACCCTCTGAATCCTGCATTCCTCTGCATTGATGTTAACGTTTTATGAAAAACAGAAGCTGCTGTGAGGATTCAAGACTTCAGCAGGACTTCAGTCTGTTCTCAGAGGGAGCGGACGCTCAGATTCATTTGGGGCTTTCTAATACGATTAAAGCTTTATATCTTTTTTAAGGTATAATATGAACATCTTCGCAGCATTAATTGTCAAAATTGCGAGATTCTGGCCCCTACACAAATGTCTCTGGGAGTAGATCTACTTTGAGCTCTGATAAAACCTGTCTCTTTCCGTGACTTCAGGGTTCGAGCACAGACGACATGTTTGTGCAGTAATCGGAGCTTCAAAACAGATTAGACTTTAAAAAGAAGCGGATGTTCTGCTTGTTTTGTGGTGTTTGGGGATTCCAATAGAGCCTCTCATCGAGACCAGTTGTGTAAATGAGGCTCAGTGTGCAGCCCATGAATACACAGGGTTGTGTACAGTGTTGAGGACAGACCAGATGACACCGTGTACCACCCGTTCACCCGTCACCTCAGAAAGGCTTCATTCAAGCAGATCAGCGGCTCGATTCACAACAGGTCCAAAATAAAGATGGGATTTTTCAGTTTATTATAGACTCTTTTTAATTGGTGCACAACTTCATTAATCTGTATCTTTTAGCTAAACAGCATTTCCCCCCTCTGTGATGAGTGTGTGTGAGATTTTAGTGAGTGCTTTCATTACCTTCAAAGAGCTGAGCATACTGGGGAAATCCTGCTGCCCGCAGCCAGTCACACGCCTCTTTCGCCTCGATTTCTGAAATACAAGAAATTGCGTGCTTTAAATAGAAGGATCAAAAGAGAAACTCACCCAGATTAAACAGTTTCACCTTCATGTTGACAAATCCATAAGTACAAATCAACATAAGCAACAGACTGTGCAGACTTCCTGCGTCTGATAATCCAGAGGCAAGCACAGAACAAGGGATGCCATCATGTGTATAACAAACTACAATGAAGATTGACCCAATTCAAGCTATAAGCAGAATGCTACAAAACTCTTACAGAGTCCAAGCCAGTCTTTTGTGATAAAAGACGGGACCCCCTGCTGTGGGGATCACAGAGTGGTCTGGCTGACCTGCGGAGTGAGCTGTCTGCGGACTTCACAGTCCCCGATGGAGAGGAAGCAGGAGGCTGGCGCTTGTCTATTAATGCTAATCGAGTTGGGTGCCATTTACCACCTCTGTGAGACATGATGTCTGACACAGCGGTGCTGCAACAAACACGCTGCTTCGCATAGGCACAGGAAATACAGGATTATAGTGCGGGGGTTCGACAAATAAATACGAAGAAACAGACTGATAAAAGAGGCCACTAAACAATGCTTTTCAGCACCATTTCAGCTTCAGAGTGTAATATTGAGGTTTTAACTATTACGGCTGAGAAAATGACCTTAAAAATGAATTGTCATAACAGAACTGCCTGAGCAAGTTAAAACCAGAAACGTCGATAGCGCTTTTAAAGACATTAAGTGCAAAGTCTCAATCAAAGTAACCACTTTTAGTAATCGGTTTTAGTAAAATTACTAAAGAAAAAAGTCAAACTAAAACTGGACTTTATATGTCAGCTCTACGGGAATCAAAGTTTTAAAAATCGGACCGAAACAGCCCGATAATGTGACTGATGTCCCATTTACATGACAACATTTTGATCTTTCTCTATTCATGTAAAAACAGCAGCCCGGTTGGAAAAACATAAGTTTTATCTGCGCGTGTGTACAAATCTATCCTAACCTGACCTAGAAATCAAACAGTATTCAGAAAGACTGTAAAAACATAAACAAAACGCTGTTGAAGTCTGGGATATCAAAGGTCAACCAGAGACTGACCAATAAAGAATCTGAAGCAGTCTATATCTCAATCTATCATTGTGACTGCAACACAATTGCAGGAATAAATCAATAAAGCTACCACTCAGTTACACCATGACAAAGACACTTATAAGGCTTAGTCCTTCTACAGCTATGGATTGACTCTGCAGTGTATGTAAACATAGTGATTGGAGAGAGAAGCTTCCTTCTTCTCTGCTACTATTTGACCTGTCCAACACAATTGAGATTGAATGTGGCCGTACGTAAACCCTGAATGAAAATACATTTAACACCTCTAGGCTAGTGAATAGTTTGTTTTCAAATATACAATCTACAAATGGATTTTTTTTTATTCTTCTTCATATCAATTCACTAGTAAAAGACAACACTGTGGTACTGAGAATTAAGTATTACAGCATCATGTAATGTTTAAAATGAATTAACTGCTATATAATTGTATGAAAAAAAACAATCTTACCACTTCCTTGAGAGAAGAATGCGCCTTTGAGAATGTCCTCAAATGTGTTATTGGTTTAACAAGTTTAACAAGCACTGAATTATTGCAGCAGCATTACCATCTAATCCGAGAGGAGTTAAGCTGAGCACACAGGCAGAAAAAACAACTCTCCCATCACACATCTGTGGTCTCAGTTCCAGTCCCTGTCTGCGCCTGACACACTGCGAGCGGTAACCTGAACCCAGGTCATTCATCACACAATAGTGCGTAATTACAGCGAATATATTCTCTCCGTGAAGATACTGCTATCAGCTGGGTTTTGGGTTGGTTTTTTTTGGTTTTTTTCCCCCTCTCTTTTCCATAACTGTTGATCCGTGACTCACCCGTGCTGCTTCACTTCTGTGTCACAAATCAATGAAAACTGACTTTGGTCTTCAGGCTGACCAGCAACTGAATAAATATTAACAACTCCCCACGTCCTTGGATGACAAAAAAAAAGTCCAGTGTTTACTCCCTCGGGCCGGTAGTTAAGTCAACATGCTGCCAGAAACTGCTCTGCTCCGTTCCCACCTGTATCAGCGGGGGCTGCAGGCTCTCTGCTCAGCTAGGCTTCCCTCCCAGGTGGATAATATCAGGCCTGTATTATTCAACTGCAGCCCATAGTGAGAGCGCTGCCAGGTCCTCCTGTGTCCCACAGCCGCAGGTTGGGCCACTGGGAGCAAGTAACATGAGCAAGGAATTCCTCTCTCTTTGGCATTCAGTAACACGATACCGAGACATTCTGTCCTCTCATCCTCTCTCTAAGGAAATCTCTTGTGGATAAAAGGCTGGGCGGGCATCGTGCCAAAGAATGAGGACTTGTGTTTGCTCTCCACAACCCGCAGCCTTAAAACTGTGTACAGTATAAAATTACAGTTTCACTAAGAGATGAAACCCAGTTTAGCTGTGACACAATGGCCCAGAATGTCAAAAGCTGTGTATGACTGAAGTATCCATGGCAGGGGCGACTCCTTCCCCTATACAATTCAATTTATGTAACGTTCACTATCAGTAGTGCCGGTTATGCAATTTATCGCTCGGACATGACATGTAACAAACTGCTGCAGGAGAAGATACGGCTCACTGGAGAGTCCTCGAGCGCAACGCTGCCAAAATTATGACAACTTACATTCCGTTCTGTCATCAAATATTTACTACTACATGAGTAGACTTTCACATACTTTCGTTTTTAATCTTTGCTTTGTCCTGACCTGCATCGGTCTGACAGCAAAGCGTCAAGACAAACAGTAATCCTCCTCTTCTTATACAACAACAACAAAGAAGAGGCACCACATTGGTTCAATCAAACTTCTCATGGATCAAAACAATCTTCCCAAAAACACACTTTCCAGAAACTCATTGAATCAGCTCACAGCCTCACACTGTAGCTTCCTGCACGTAACAAATTGTAGAGCACTCACGGGATGTTTTCATCATACAGCCAGATTGTTTCATAGATCCATCAAGACTGAAAGAGCGACTCCCAGCGTGTCAGAGCATCTTCATTCCCACGCCGAGCTGCATTCCTGCTCCTTGCTCCCGCTCCGAACGCAGCCTTCACTTTGAGCTCCAGTCCTCAGCTTCTCTTTTCCACCTACCCCTCCAATCACCATGTCCCAACACTAAATCGCGCCCTCA
>OMNM01000521.1:0-20514 GCA_900302745.1 Parablennius parvicornis
GAAAGCAGTGCCAGAAGTCTCTCTTTTGCCTTCCCTTGATGGCAACATCTCTCTCTCTCTCTCTCTCTCTCTCTCTCTCTCTCTCTCTCTCTCTCTCACACACACACAAAGCCAAAGGTCAGAAACTCACATTGTCCACACGGCCAGAGAGTGTGCACTGAAAGCTAAACAACCCTTTCCTCCTCTGCCCCCTCCACTACCCGCCCTCTGCCCGGACCGCCATGACAAAAACCCAAACACACTCCACCCCTCCTCACAGAGCTACATGTAAACCTCCACCTTCAAACAGGCATGATATGCTTACATATTTGGACTTTGCCTTGTTCGCTCTTTGCGTCCTGCCACAGTAACGTATGTTGACAACAGGCCATCAGGTGACTTCCTTATATACCTGTGACAAACTCATTTACCGGCAGGAATGTAAACTATTTTTCACTCAGCGACTACAAGAGAATGTAGTAAAGCCTGTCATCTTGTAGTAAACAGGCGTGTCCTTGTTTCCGCTCACACAGACAAGAGACTCAAGTGTTCCGAGTTCTGATGAGACTATCAAATAACAGACTGTCCTGGTCACATACTTAAGAACTGAGTACACAACTATTATCAATAGTTATATTTGTCAGACTTGTATAAACAACATACTCAAGACATTGACACACATCATACCGATGAAGACACTCAGCACTTTTACATGAACAGCATATTTTGACTGCAGTACTCCACTTTGGCCCGGTACACACACACAGGAGGAGTTTAATCCATTTATTGTTGAAATGATTTCACCTCAACAACGACATGTGACAGTCTGCACTGTCAGCTTGTCAGTATTGGTCTATTTCCAGTTGACACACAACATCACAGATCACAACAATCATGAATAGTGAGTTGGCAAGTTGGCAACCCAGAGGTACTACAATCAGCAACGTTGCTTATTTGTAGACTGCCATGTTTACAGTGAGCTGGTCGTTGTCTTATGTTTGAGCTCTTGTTTACATATTTACCTGCTCTAACACTTCTAGGTCAGGATTTTGCAAGACGCTCTAACACATGCGCAGAACTTTTGGTCCCATTCCAGTGTGGCTTCTCTAGTAGATCCTCTTTTGATTGCATTATCTCAGTATGTTAGTCTTAAAAACAGGGGTTTCAAACATAAGGCCTGTGGGACAAAACCGGCCTGTAAGATGTTCAAATCCAGCAAACGACCAAACAGATTGGAAACATTTTAAAGAAAACTATTTTCTGAAGAGTACATGACAACACAACACTGAGACTTGAGCTGACAAATCTGTGACGCTGCCATGCAATACAGCCAACTCAAACTAGCCTCAAATTCATGTTGTCAGGATGAGTTTGTAAAACCACATATAATAGACCAGCTATCAGAAAAGCTCTTTAAATGTTTCCCTGTGTTTTACACCAAATGTATGTTTATGTTTGACACCTCTGCTTTAAAACATTTAATTAAAATCAAGCTAACCTGTTTGCATGTACTTTTAATGTAAATTTCATTATATATCAGGGCTCCATTCCTCCTCCTTAATACCTTCATAGCCTTAGCCAGTCATCCAATCATACGTTTAAAAAAATGGCAAAAAATGGAAAGCTAAACAACTTTCTTTCACCTCCCTCTTTCTCCTTTGCTACATTAGAGCAGGGCCACATGTGAAAATTCCAAATTAAAGTCATACATTTGTTGTGACCTGTTTGTCTGCTAAAACATCTCACAGGCGTGTTTGTGAAGTTTCTCCCAGAAAAAAAAGAAGAATCCTCCCATCCCCCCTTAGAGTCCATCCCTCCAGGTTAGAAAAACAAGTGAGTATTCACCTCTCCCAGCAACCTTTGCACACTGCCCGCATTCCTGTCCTGAAACCCAGTACCTGACAATTGATAAACAACTGACTCACTTGTTTTTCTGGGGAACCCGATGACTTGCACCAAGCCTCACGCTGGCTGCACTCACAGCATGAGAGCCAGCAGGGACAGAGACAGAGAGACAATTTGGATGTGAAACCACAAAACAGCCATTAAATGCTTGTATTTCACCATCAGGAACACAGACTCTCCACTCGGGATAATCCCGACACTTCTCCTCAAACAACAGCAACTTCTGACATGCCCCTATTAGGTTTTTTTTTTTTAAATCTCACAAGACATTCCCTGCTATTTACACATGTATGAAAAGCCATTGATGCAACAAGGATGACAATGAGGTGAAAGGTAATGTTTTTATAGCAACACTCGTCACAATCTCACAGCTCAATCATAAATACACATCATCACTCTGAAAGCTACATTATGCAATGGTATATATTTCACAATGAGAAAGTGTTGTTTTTTTCACAGCTATTTGTAGAAACTTCCATAGAAGCATGTGTGTGGTGCTGCATGCGTCACTGAATCTGATTAGATGTTGTTTTGAAATCCTGACGTTGTACAAAACTGCGTCACTGAGGGGGGAGCAGAGCAGACCATTCACACAACTACGGAGCAGCGTCAAGCGAAGCGCGGTGGGATCTACCAAGCTCAGCCACGATTTTCAGAATGATACAGTTATATTAGAATAATCGGATAAATCCTGAGCTGAATAGACTTGATGTTCACAGTTTCGCAGTCAAAGCACAGCAGAATTCATTTTCAAAAACACTTCTATTGCATATTACAACCGACTGCATTTACTAAACTGTCATTCTAAGCTCTTATTTCGAAAGGAGACACTTGCATGTTCCTGTGCTGCTGCTCTGCAGTTTTAATGTGATTACAGACTTCCTCATCACACACAGCCTTGAAATTTGTGACTGTCATGGGTGTGACAAGTAGATGACTAATCCTATGTAAACAGCACAGCCTGCCTCCAACAGCAATGTTCATAACTAGTTTACGTCCCTTAACTCCCACAGCCTGTGTTTACATATCAACTGTCAATGTAAAGTAGGCAAGCTGAAGAGCGTGTTTACTACAGTGGATAACATAACAATGTGTCTTGCTCCCTGAGATGCTACACTCCCGTCAGTCACAATTATTGGGTGATAAAGGAGCTGTCAGGGAAAATAACAAGCAAACTGTGTCAGCTCATAGCCAGTAGGATAAATCAAATGAAGCTGATTAGGAATCAAGCTATGAAAGATAATTGTGATTACCTTCAGAACAAATCAAACAAAGACATTATGGAAAACGATACAGTGAGGAGACCTATCACTGGAGAGTACACAGCTGCCCTGAGGCTGTATGCTATTCTAACTCTGATGCCACTCCCTTAAAACCTACTGAATGAATGAGAGGGAGATAGTGTGTGTGTATGTGTGTATGTGAGATGTATGAAAACACTCACCTTTTACAGCAGCGGCAGTGGTTTCCTTGAATCCCAGGCTGGCATAAGGACTGGTGTTGAAGCCGTTTAGTCCCCCTTTGCAGCCACAGGCTGTCTTGAACCTCAGGAGTCCATCACCACTCCCTAAACTACATCCGCCAAGGTTTCCCTCCATCAAGTTTAAGGCAATATAGTTGAGTCCATTTTGATAGCCAGCCGATGTTTCTCTGCACATAGGACTGCCATAGTCCTCATCGGTTCCCTCAGAGCTGCGAACAGTGCGGGACACATTCTCCACAGAAGCAGAGCTGTGCCGTTTGTTATCGTGGGCAAAAGATGGGCACACGGGGGTGACCGTGGTGGTGGATGAGAAGGTCTCAGAGCTGTGACGTCGACGCCCCTGAGGGTCAGCTCGGATGACTTTAGCACCCCTGTGTGGATCCACAATTGGTATAGATAAGGAAGGACCCCCCAGAAGAAAAGAGTCCACAGGCACAGGGGGCACTACATCCACCATCCCATCCATGCTGCTTTCAAGGCTGAGTCTCTGGACACAAGCAGTGGGGCTGGTGGGAAGGGGAGTGGTGTCAGTGGTGCAGATGGCAGGTAAAGGGGTAGTAGGACTGAAAGTCATTTCAGTGTAGTCATCTTTCACTGAAATTGACTTACAACCCAGATTTCCTTGCTGCTGAAGAGGAAATTCTTCTCCAGTCCTATTCTCTTTCACCTCTCCGTCTATGTTTTTATTCTCAACTACCGCATCAATGCCCTGTCTGTTCTGTTGGGTCTTCACCAGACTAGGACAAGTCACTGCAACAGGTGTATAATTTAGACACCCAGCTGAGGGGGAACCCCCAGCTTGGTGTAGTCCTGGGTGGGCTGAGGAGCTGATGTCAATGTTAGCATAGTCTGAGAGTGATCCATTTTCTGCACACGTCAAACTCACAGAGGACTTGCAGGCTTCTGACTCCGTGGATGTAAGTGGGTTGTGGGCAGCACTACTAAAGTCTATGTTAATGTACTCTCCAGGGCTACGGGGCTCTGAGGGAAGAGGGTGTTCACTCATACAAGGTAGTGTCCTCAGGGATTCCAGAGCCAAGCGGGTAGGCCGACATACCCTATTCCTGTGTACCAGACCTCCATCTATTCTAGCCAGTCTGAGAGGGGATGGAGCAGAGGACGGAGCGGTTGGAGTTCCTGGAGAGCTGCCACCAACAGAGTCTCCTGGAGACAGAGGACAATAGTTGGACTCCTCTTCTATCCGTTGCCTCTGTAAACTCATTACCACATACTGGTCTGTGTCAGCAGACCCACTGCGCGGCAACGGTCCTTTTTGTGATCGCGGTAGGGAGGTGTAAGGATAAGGCTGTCTGTGACTTTGCTGAAAGTGGGGATCACCTGGAGAGCTGACAATATAGTCTGGGGGTGTAAATGACACCAGCTTGTCAACAGGAGACATGTTCAGGTACTCTCCATTGGTGATTTTTCCATCTGTACTCTCCAGTGACATCTTGGTTCCGCACCACATGCGCATGTACCCACTGTCCTCCAGAGAAACACTCCCCGGGGAGTCTGTGCGTGGGGCCAGCCCAATTGTGGAGGCGTGTGAACGTGGGTTGATGATTTGTTTTGGAGCAGAAACACACATAGGGCTCATTGGCATGTAGGGGTCCTCTTTGGACCCTGGTGTTGGAGGTGCCACACCAGGCATCATGGGCATGTAGCCACTGTCATCTTGAAGGCTGTTGGAGCTGCTTTGAGTGTCCCTGTAATCCTCTATACTCCCTTTAGGTGAGGCAGTGTGACACCGCCGAGAGAGGCTTCCACTGGTGTATGTGGCCCTCATAAGAGTGTACTCATCCAGGGAGGCTGAGGACACTTGTGGGGGTCCTCTTTGCTGGCGGGGGGTAGTGAGGGAGTATGTGCGCTTTCTGTACACCTTCTCTAGGTCCTGCAACCGCCGGTAAGTGGTCTGATTCTGTCGCTCCATCACCATGTAGCCATCAAGCTCAATGCCATCCCGAGAGGGGGGGGTGTCTGCTTTAAGAGACTCAGGTGTGTTGCTGCGGAGAGTGAGTGGCAACCTGAGGTCTCGTGCATCTGCAGGGCTAGACCCATACTCCTCACATGATATAAAACCAGCATCACTCGGGGAGCCAGAGAAGGATGCGCTGCAGCTGGAGGGGCGGGGGGCACTGCCGTCCAGGCAAGATGACACACTCCCGGGCCCAGTGGTGGTCAGCGGTGGGGAATGGGACAGGGGCATCGACATGGACTTACTGTGCTGGAGGGTAGATGATTCAAACGTCAGAGACGGGCGTGCTGTGATGGTGTGAGATCTGCTCAGGAGGGTTCTGTGGATCCCCGGGCTGAGCGGGCTCCCATTGACAGACATGGGACGCGTCATGGTGCCATCCCCCTCGCTGGCGGTGCGTATTCGACAGGATGAACATTTACTCACGGGAGAGGTCGCAGCCATGCTGTCGGTGCGTGACCGCCGGGGAAGTCCGGTCTGGCTCGGCGGGAGGTTGTTCAGGTGCCTCCGAGTGGGCACAGAGATGGGGTTTGTGCCCGACGACTGGCTCTTGCTGCGCGGACGGAATTCCGAGAGCTCCTTCATGGCTTTCATCGCCTCCAGAATAGTTTCATGGATGTTTTGAGCCACGACAGAATCGTCCGCCTGCATCCACAACTCCCCGGGACCCGTGGCTGCCGACCGGCCGACCTCAATGAAGAAAAAGCTGTCGGAGTGGCCGCACCTCCGGATATTCATCAGCTGCAGGATGACCGAGGCAACCTCCGAGTTCAGCTTCACGAAGCTGATAGTCCGGCTGGAGAGACACAGTCTGTACACGCCGGTTAAATTCCGGCTCTGTCCCAAGCCTTTAGATTTTAAATTGACTTGCCATACCTCCTTGTAGGCGGCGGCCACCGGCGTTATTACACCGTAGCTCGCCTCGTCGAAGCCAACCAGCGAGGACGCAGAGTTGGACGCGGAGCCGTCATAGACTTTCCCCTCTGCCATTAAATCCGTTAGTAGCCGGTACCAGCTCTCCTGCTCCTGCTCGTTCTCCGCCGCCACGGCGAAATACTCGTCCTTGGTGTAAAGAGCGATGAGATATTTGTTTTTGGCGTCCGCTCTCTTGTTTATATTGAGGCAGCAGTCCAGAGGAATAACTCTCTTCGCGGCCGATTTGTTTTTCCATTTCTTCTCGCTCTCGTAGTACTCCAGCCGGGCAGGGGAGCCCTCGGTCTGCTCCTTCAGCACGAAGAAGCGCTTGTGTCCGTGTTTCTGCTTCTTCAGATATCCACACTTCTTGATATTATTGTTATTCGCATTACTGGCCAATAACGACTGATCACTCGTGTTTGGCGGACTCGCCATTCTCGCCGTCCTTCCCCGATCAGACACTATGTTTCCTCTCCTCCGGCTCCTGGAGAAAGAAAAAAAAACCCGACGCGCTCCGCGTTAATCCTCTATTTCCAACACGCCGGTTTCACGTTCATTCGTCTTCTCCTACAGCCGAGCAATAAATAACACATGTCTGCTGATGTCCGGACTGAAGAGGGGGGAACAACATGTGACGGTCTACTCATCCAGCTCTGCTTTAGTTAAAAAAAAAAAAGGAAAGGAGACGGGGAAAAAATACACACGCCGACAGTGGGCGGTGCGCACTCGGCTCATTGGGCTTATTGGTGGAAACGGGATGAATGCTGTAGTGAGATTGCCCCGTTCAAAGGAGAGAGAGAGAGAAGGAAAAAGCCCTCCTACTATCACTCTGCCCTCTTCCGACTCATTTGAGTGTAGTCAGTCAGGGTTTTATTTATAGCATCTGAAGTCCTATGATCTATCGTTTGGCTTCTGGGTAGATTTTTTTTCTTCTCATCAGGATCTAGTCTTAAATAGCCTATGAATGAAGTGTTCCTGACCTATAAACTTATCATTTGCGTCATCTGTGGCGTTGGTGTGGATTATAAAACAGAATAGATAGTAACGTGGATATAGTGGTCAGATGCGCAACACAGTGCCCTTACTAACCATATACTTGGATATATTGCGGTCGTTTGATTTTCACCGCTTACTCACAACCCCTTTTCCATATTTTTATTCGACTGTAAGAGGGAGTCACTCCAGTTTGCCTCTCAAACTGGTAAACAAGCATCACCTAGTCTAGAGTGCAGTCCTGAATGTAATATTCCCTGTGCGCCGTCTGGTCAGAATACATTTACGGTTTAAACGGGGACATCCTACACCCTCTTCCGTTTTGAGCGAAAGCGGCAAATACTCTGCGGTAAACGACCAAATGAGGAAGAGCGGATATAGAAGAGTACTTCATTGCGTAACGCTGCCGCCTGCTGTTTTATTCATGTTTACATTAGACTCACAGGACAGCTGAGTTCCTGTGTCACACTCCCCCGGTCACAAGCACCGTGGCAAAAGACATAAATCAGGATTGGAACAAATGATCAAACAGTTTAAGACGGGAGGAAGGATCAAGCCTAATCTCTCGGGATAGAAAAATAAACAGATAGCACCCGTATATGGTTATATAAAACAGTGATCACGATGACGCAAAAAAAATTCTCTTGATCTTGATGCGTCAGCGGCTGCTTATGTGCGTAATGATGAAATGCCGAGAGCCAGCTGGGTATTGCAGCGTGATCGTGTGTGTGTGTGTGTGTGTGTTGCCAGTAGCAAGTAGTTTGCTTTTGACTTCATGAGGCAATGTGTTTTATAAAGAGAGATAACAGCGTCTGAGGTGTACTGCAGTTACTGTAGGTAGTAACCACGTCAACAAAATAAAAAGGTACAGAACATGCATTTGATCAACAGGGCTGCTCCTTCAGTATTAATTTTTGTGCACACACGCACACACTCCCGACCCTCTCGCCACTGCCCCGCCCCTCTCTTCTGCCACTCACATGCGAACTCACTCTAAAGCTGCATTCAAATAACACGAAACGATAGAAATCTGCAGAACATCATCATCCAACTTAAAAAAAAACACACAAAAAAAACCAATGCGTCATACTTGATGGAAGTTACTAATGATAAACACTCACACCACTGTCTGGGGGAATTTGTATTAATTACTACCCTGTTTTATCCACTCCATTTCTAACCATGCTTTTAAAAGTTTATTAAGGAGACACACAATTTGAATGAGTATTAAAAGTTTCTATGTGCATTTCTGCAGTGAATAGATTTAATCATTCTTTTGCGAAACAAATGGCCATTTTGCAACTTTTGCAGACTTCCTCACTGGTCTGAGAATTGAGCTTTGAACTTAATCTTTTTCCGTCAATTTATCTTCGATACACCTTTAGCCTGTTCAGGGTTGCAGGGTGGTGGAGCCGATTTCAATTCACGATGGGTCCGAACAGGTCGCCAGTCCATCAGGGGACAAACACAGACATGATTCACAGTGACCACTTAACTTTTAGAAAATCAAGACATGGTGGAAAAACATGCAAACTCCACACAGAAAGACGCAGCCACATACATTAAGCTTAATTTTAAACTTTTATCAAGTATAGGAAATGATGCACAACTCTTGTACTATAAGCAGTTTATTTTCAGTCGATATCAATTCAATAAGATGTTGTTTTTTTAATAGTCCACCATCCCATAATGATGACGGAGCAATTGGAAGCGACCCCCACCTTATATCCCCATTTTCCTCCAGATCCCATTGTGCTGTCTCAGCACCTACCCACCATGTCCTCAATAGCAAGGTCAATTACCATGCCCTGTGCAGGTCAATTATGCCACCAGGAGCAATGACTTGACTGCAGTCATCACCACAACGCACAAAAACGAGACCCAATTCAAGCAGCAATGTCTTGTGATCGGCCCCTCAATTTATTTTTAATGTCTCAGCCCACTTTAATGTGTCAGCCCATGAAGCCCACTTGCAGTGACAATTGTGTTTCCTGTGCAATTTCCACCATTATTTCTGTGAAGGTGTTTACCTTAGCCTCGTTTCAAGCGCCATGAGGGCATACTGATATAAATAGATCTGACAAATTTGAGTGCCTAACCATCCCCAGGCTCAGATGTCTCCCTGTAGGATACAGAGGGTTCCCTGTCATCTGCTATTGGATTTCCAACATGACAGACATTTGGATTTGAACCTTCACACTCTCTAATAACAGTCATTTCTTTTACTAGGTCTGTTGCTCTAGCCAACATTTGCATGCATTTCTGATACATTATGATTCGACTGCCTCAGTCAGAAGTATTTCAAGTGCATGACAGCTTTCCTTGTATAATACCATGACCTGACAGGGGCAGAAACAGAGTGGGGGAGGTGTGACGTGAAAGCAGGGGCAGAGAAAGTGACTCCTTCCTTTTGCGTAACCTATGAAGCATAAGAAATGCAAATTTGCTGTCTATAAAATACCAATAAGGCATTTCTTTTTTTCCTTTTTTTTTTTTTTTTACTGGCTGTGCTGCTTGTAAACCCAATCTGGTTGTGTCTGTGATACGTCCTTGCCCTTTTCTTAGGTAACTACATGAATATTTATCACCCTTCAATTTACACAGCATGGTGCATTAATTTACAAGTTAATTAAACGGCCAGCCAAACCTGATTTACAAGGCTTTAAACGGACCCTCTCATCGTTTCCAGCAATGAGCCCATTAGGTCTTTATAGGTTTATTTATTTAGAGAAGAACAGGACTGTGACTTTAAGGGTGCATCCTCTCAAAACAGACTCACCCTCCTTTGCTCTAGATTTATTTCACAGCACAACCTTTATGCAATTTCAAATCCCAGAAACAGTCACAACAGTTTAAGTAAACAGTGTTTTAATACAAATCAGCATATAGGGTCTAATAGATTATCTAAATTCACTTAGCGGCTTGTAGATTTGAGGAATGTAATCTCATTTGGGCTCCTTAGACTAGACCACAAATACAAAAAGCTTCACTTGCCCCATTTGCTGAGTCACAAGCACATTACGGTTCAGTCAGCCTCTGCATTGTCACTATGCGCAACGATTAGTTTCATAAGCTTTCATAAAGAAGATTAGAATAGCCCAACTGATGTGATAAGATTAGAGACAAGCAACAGGGGGCAGAGATTAAGATCAGTCATACTCTGCTCACCGAAGCCTCTGAAGGCCCCGACAAATGAACAGTATCAACATGTATTGGTAGAGTCCAAACCACACACACACACACACACAGACACACTCACACACACACACACACACTGTCTGCCTCATCTCATTAGTCAAAGGCAAAATAGATTACAGCCAAAGCCTCAAGTGCCTGATTCATATTGTTGTGACGATGGTGTTTTCATGTTTTTGATCTGAATGTAATCCTGATGTTATTTATTGTCCATAGTGAGATTATTATTATTTTAATTTTTTTTGTCACATATGGTTGAGTGAAGGGGTGAACAAACACACTAATCTTTGCTCCACTTGCCTCTAATTCAGTCAGCTGACTTTAAAGTTCTGTCTGGGGTGCTGGTTACTTTATTTTTAGCAACAAGTGTTTCACGTTGCTGCTTCCCATTTATCCTTTACGACCCAATCACAAAGAACAATCTTTACATCTTTATACAGTAAGACAGAGATGATGATCCACAGATTTTCAAGGCTCCAACTATTAAAAAGATTTCTTGTTTGATATTTTGAATATTCACTTAAACACTAAAGTAAAAAAGGGCAAAAAAGATGAAGATATAAGCTGCTTTGATTTCTCTTTTTAGTCTTCAGACATCTAACTGGAACTAAACTTTGCATCCACTATTAATGGTTCAGTTAATATAGTTATTTTTGGTATCACTTGGTTGTCAGCGGTGTCTAAACTAAGACCTGCAGGGAAACTGCCGCCGTGGTTCATTTTCAACTGACCTGTGCAAATTTAAAAAATTATATCAAAACATGGCACACACATGAAGGTCATGCCTGACTCTTCTGTACTTTTGAGGAGCAACAATTGGCATTAGTTTAACTAGGTTGCTTCTACAAATCGATTTCAGTGATTCACTGCACTTTCAGTGAGTTGGCCATGTTCTTTTTCTGTATATGATCCGTGATATACAGTAAGTGAACTATTTTTCTTTGCAAACATGGTGCATATGACCTTTTGAATTTTTCTACAGTAACCAAGGACATTTCCTTTGGTTACATTGTTTTCTTCACCACTATATTCCTCGGTGCAGTGTGTAAACTGAAGCCTAAACAACTTCAGAACAAGACCATTATTTTAGCAACATAGCACAAGCATTGTTTTATTGTCCAGACAGAAATATTAAAGTGACACAAGTGTTGTACTACTCTTGTTTAAATGAGTGACATCTTTAGGAGCCATATACAAGGGCGCGAGGGATTCAGTGTGACCAATCAGAATAAAAAGCCTGCCTCTGAATGGCAACAAAACTACTCACAGGAAAAGAAGAAAACACAACAGATCTATATTTAATTGAATATACACTTGATAAAAGCAAAACAGATTAGCAAAATACAATCTATTCCTAATTGTTATATTCAATTACATGTTTTATATATATGCTCATAAAAAAGAAAAATGAGTGACAAGTTAGAATATCACCCAATGCTAGATCAATTGACATGTGTCAGAGTAGCACAGTGAGTAAAAAGATTTAGTTTCTGTGTCATAGCGATTAAATGACTTTTAATGTATTTAAATATTCACCCATAGAAATGTGATAATCTATCCGTGCAATATGTTGGCCACATCTTAAAGAATAAACAATTGTTTATACATGAAGGTCTGAGATATAAATTATTTCTGGCTATGAGGTAATGGCAACGCTTTACAGTCATTTCCATATTTTGACCTTCATCAAATGTGCAACCTCCTGTGAGACAAAGGACCGGGTCAATGCTTTTCTACATAATGTATTTTAATGAAGTCACAAGCAAAAATAATTATGCAAAAAAAAAAATGTGGGAAAAAAATGCGAAAAATTCATACAGCAATATGAGACACCCATTAGGTTATTGTGAGCAAAACAGAAGGAAAAGATAAATATTCCAAACGCTGACATCACTGCCGTGGTCATTTCTTTAACTGGCTGTGATAACCAGGTAATGATAGGGGAAGGTGTTCGCTGTGCTCTGGAGTGTACAAGCTTGGGATTGGTTCGTTCAGTCTCAAGATGTCACCAGTAATTTACTCGATTCTCCAAATCAATACAGCTACGCAAAATTGAAATTTTTGTGCTGATTGATCACAGACCGAGAGGAAGGGCAGCTCATGCTGATTGAGATCTTTGTGTTATTGGGCAGCGCTGCACACGCTTGTATTGAACCACAGCAGAAGTGATTACAGTTTTGATTACCTCAGTTAACCAGTTCATTGGTATGGACTGTTTCCATTCTTCATTAATCTCCAAGTTGGCAGCAGAGTGTGCATAGATGTGTAGAATTCAGCTGGAAACTTGGTTATAGATTTGCTGCATCACATTCATTACCAAAGCAATGCTATGATCCTCACCTTATCTCGCCTACCCATTATGTTATCGCCTCCTTATAAGCATGTGAGGCGCACAATACTTTGACTTGCAATTTCTCATTTCACAGGTCACTGAGAGAGATATTTAGTTTGTGTGTTTATGAGAGTGGACGGGGGACACATCAGGCTCATGAAGCCACATCACGCCCATGTGACCGGATGAGAAAGCAGCGACAATGTGTTTATCTGGGAAACAGACAACATATTTATTCATGAGCATGTCCTCCACCAACAAATTACCCTTGCACGCTGTCTGAAATCTTAGCTCCATGTAGCTTTGATTAAAAAGATATGCATACATACAATATTCAGGCTCCATAATACCGCCATCAGTCATTTGTCATAATTATGCATTATCAGGCGTCACATGGTTTGATAGAAATGACAATGATCCATGAGCTCCTTCTCCGCCTTGTTCAGAATAGGGGGGAAACCAATGACTGCGATAGAAGCAGTGAATTAAATATAAAGATCAAGTGTGTTCCAGTTCATGCAGAAAAATTATGAAGTCAACTTACAGTGCCCATTTGTTTTGTGACATCCAAGCCAAGACCTGGGATTCAAACTGTGAGGCAGTTTATTGATTATTGGCTATGAGCAGTGTTTGCCTTTAAGTGACAATATTTGTATTCTTGTCCATTGCACCATAATGACAAACTGCAGGAGACCATCACAGAGTCTGCACGTAGTTTATCAAGGGCGGAATAAAAGGAAGGAGGTGTACGATATTTGAGAAGGAACTGTACGGTATTTAAAAAAAGGAACTGTGTGTGGGAGTGTGTAGGAAGCTACTCATTTCTGTGTGTCTGTGTGTGTGTGTGCGTGTCTGAATTGATTGTTGAGGCCATGTAGCCTCAACTGACCTGCTGATCTAATATTCATTCCCTCTGCTTCTCATATGCACGGAGGCCTCTTCTGTTTGCTGTGTTCCATATAAACACACACACACACACACACGATCTAGATGTAAAATATTCATACATACACACTACTAGTTCTATATTTATCTATGCTTGTTTAGAAACCACAACTAAAACCATAAATATAACTTTAGGAGTCTTAGTTTGGTCAAAAATGGGAAATGTTTGTAGACAGAGAAACCTGTAATGGTACGACATGGGTACCACATGAATGAATCCTGCACTGAGCCTGCATGGGGTCATCATGGAACCCGAGGACAAACCCACATGGGGCCCATTCTTAAGGTCGTGTACTACCACCATAGGCCCAACGCACAAATGTGTTTAGTTAAAACAACTTCATTCTATTAGGTTCTATATACTACTGCATTGAGGTTAGTCCAGATTTTTTTCCAGAGTGTTTAAACCAAATCTTGAGTTAGATTTGAAGGAATTTCAGCTTAAAAACGGGTGAAATCTACTTAAACCCAACCCCCCCTCCCCAAAACAAGAGTTCCAGTCCCCTGTCCGTTTCACCCTTCTATCCCTTCACCCCAACAAGACACGCCGACATGTGTCACAGGCTGGTCTCTCCTCCATTATTGGAATAGCTTTTCTTCTTGGAAATTTGGGTAGTTGTATATATTAAATGCCTTTACAATGACCCTCACAAATATCACAAAGAATTGCTTAGAATATAAATTGGCTGCCTTTTGGCTTTCCTGCTACCTCCAGCAATCCCAGACATCCTAACATGTGCCACAACTGCACCTCTTGTAATAAATAGGTGAAGTCACGATCAGATGGTATCAAGGTTTTTTTTGGACTCTATTAAAGTACAGTGACAGCAATTTAGTTCCCAACCATCAAGAACCATTCAGTCAACATTATAATGAACTTCAGTGCGCTTACCCCCGAATCTTGGGAAACCTCAAGACTGCAGGTGCAGAACACTCGAGAGGTATATCTATTGAAGTCAACGCCAAAGGCAATGTTGGGTTGAACGTCATTTTTTCTGAAACTTCAGCATTGTCTTTTTATACTCATAAGATGAAATGGGATTAGGAAAGCATTACTGAATTACGTAAATTATTGAGAGTCATTTCTAAAACTTAATTCTCGATTGCAGCTAGATGAAGAGATAATTGTCTCCCTCGATGTAAACGTCAGATTTTTGGTCACCTAGCTGAATTCAGAGAAAATTTTTCAGAAAAAGACCCCTTTTTCCCTTGTAATTATTGACAAGAAATTATAAATAAATACAGGATTACTAAAGGGTGAGATCCATTTTTATTTTGTTTAAACTCACATTACCTCCGCCAAGGAGGTTATTTTTTTTGCCAGGGTTGGTTTGTCTGTTTGTCTGCCTGTTTGTCTGTTTGTTAGCAGGATTACACAAAAACTCCAGATGAGTTCTTCCCAAATAATAATTCAGAAGATGTGTCTTGACCCAACCTAGATTCTATTACATTTTGAGAGTGCTCTGGATAACCATCTGGATACAAAAAAATATCAAAGATATAGTTTTTTCCCCTTTACTTATCATTGAGCCGTTTTAAAAAAATTCATATCTTTTGGAGATCATATCTGATTGCCTTGTAAAATTTCAGTGATCTGTAGGATGGTCATATCTAGTAGTGTGCACAATTTAATCTGGATCAGATTCAGAATAAAGTCAGGAAAAATTCTGGAAGTTGACATTGGAAACCCCATTTACGAATTGCAAAAAATCTTAACTCATAGAACATATTTTCGATTCTCTTGAAATTTGACATGTACATTTGGAGAATCATTGCCCTGAATTGTGCCAAATTTCATCTGATCCAGATTAATGATATGGCAGCACTTTGAAGTTGGGAAGTTTTAACACTGAAAACACCATTTGGCGGGGGTCTGCGCTCTCGGAGTCCTTGTCTCGTTAGCATGACATTTACATCAGAAAAAAAAAAACAAATAACAATGATGATGTAAAATGTGGCAGATACAACAGACCACATAGAAAAACCAACCACCCTGGAGTGAATCAATGCTTCCAATTATTTAAAAAAAAGTCAGTATTTAATGTAACATCCTTTATTTAAAAGGTTCTGCACAGATGTGAATATACTGTTTCCTCTTTGTGTGAGACAAAGCATGCACAGTGAGATGGTTGGTAGTTTTATTGTTGAGAGTTACCCAAAATAGCAATCCAACTTCACCCAAACAAATATAAATGTCATGTGATTTCATTACAAAAAACAGCACCCACTAGTGGCCCTACATGCTAATTACTTAGTTTTCAGCAGTTCTGCCCTTTAAATGTAAACCGACAGTGTTTACAAAATGTTGCTGTGTAAATTTCAAACTTTTGTGAAACGAAAACGCAAAAACTATGCTTTTTCACTTGAAACACTTGTGTGAACGTAACCTTAGAGATTTTTTTTTCGGATACCAGCTCTTGCTCATGCTGAAGCTCACATTTGGCTTGGTGACAGCAGTTACGGCAAAAACCAGTTCATATGTGTACGTTCATTTACAGACTAAGGGCTCAAAAAATTTACAAAGTTCACATTTTTTCAGAGCAGGAAACGTTATAAACTACATATTTGTGAATTTTCTCCACCACTACTTCTTAGCCAGAAGCCAAATTTTATAAATCATGTAGAAACAAAAACATTGAGATGAAAAACACCACAAAATCATTGCACTCTTGCATATGGGTGACAGCTTTGTTGTGTGGCAACCACGAGTTAAGTACAGACTGAACAAGATTGTGTGTTTGTGTTTGTCACGGCCGCAGGAGGGTTTTAAAATACACAACTAGCACATTTCTGACCCCGCGAAGGCCCTTGCTTAAAAAAGACATAATGGCAGTCCAGTAAGATAAACTCCAACACTGACTGAAGATGATCTCAGCTGTTTGGCTCACATAATGTTAAAGGTCAAGGGTTATAATCTCACTTCCAGATGCTTCTGAATGATTGCAGAAGGCTTAAAGAGGCTGGTATACTCCCTCAGGGGAGCTTTTCCAAGTCATGTGTAACTTTTGGATAACCCCTCAGCCACAACTTTCTGACGTCAGACGAGAGGCTATGTGTGCACTTTCTTCTACCAAAGTATGTCAAGCTAAAGGATACATAACAGCTGCTTAGCTTTGCGAATTAAAAAAAAAAATGGTTCTCTTTATATGGCTTTTCTATATTCAGATTTTGAGCGTGGCTGTTAAGGACATAATACGTTTTCTATACAAACCAACTCTTAATGTACTCCCCTACAGCTATGTCCAATCAAGGTCTGAAGAGAATGAAGAATGAGTGAGTAGAAGAAATAAGGAGATAAATGATTGCATTAGGAATTCGCAGTGTAGTCAACGCCCCACAGAGTTTAGCGTTTCTTCAGTGTAGACCAATGCCCGAGACCTGTGAACTGGTTTTCACCTGATTCAAGTGTTATCATCCCATTAGCACTTTAACTGTTATCATATGTTGTGTAAACTATAAACATGACAAGTGGGCTCCCACTCCTTTTCACCCTTCTCCACCTTCTAGGCCTTTAGCAGTGCAATATATGACCATTAAAGCATATCTGTGAGAGTCCGACAGGCCATTTCTAGTAAAGAGCCGCTGTTACAAATTCATGACCCGTGTAAATGGTATAAATGTGTGTGGTATTCATTCTGCAATGGAGGCTGTACAGCTGCAGTTAGGAAGAAAAAAAAAAGATGAACACAGGACAATTGGTCATGATGTTTTAAAAGCTTAAAATGAAGTGCTGGAATTCTATAATATGGTACAAAGAAAAGTTGAGGTTTTAGGATTCACTGGTTCCTTGAGGTGGAGCAGCTGAGCAGAAAGCACAGTGTCACAGTGTCCTGAGGGCGTCGGGTTTGAAAGTTTAAAGAGAACGGAGTGAATGTGTTGGGGTGAGAGGAGTGGAACAAAGGATGGGGGTGATGCGATCTGTGGTGTTTACTTCCCCTAATGTCTAATTGCTGCTCCCTGTTGTTTCACCTGAGCATTTGTTGTGATATATATATGTATATGGGATTCAGTTCTATGTTGTGTCTCCAGTTTGTCTGTGTTTCTCATGCCAGTCATTCCAGACTTCTGTTCCTAGTTCCACATTTCTGACCCACCTTCCCACTGACTTCGACTCTGCCCAGCCCTCGAGTGTTTAATTGAACTCTGACCCTCGTCAGCACAACCACATGTCTACCATCAAAGTGCACCTCTCTTTTCACCTGCTCTATATTAAAGATAACTCTTCTTCAAGTCCACACCTTTCACTGCCATCTTGTTTTGTTTTTGTTAACACTCTGGCAGGGCGGCTCTGTTGGGACTGGGGTTTATGGAGGTGTGTGTTGGCTGCACCATATTAAAGTGCACTACAATAATCTAGTCATGTGGAGAAAACACACGGTGAATCTTTTCACACTCTGACAATAGGGGGGCTTAATGGAGGCTTGATATGGTCTCAAATAGAGACAATAAGGCAAATCGACAATGTGCCTGATCTAAATCTATATTTCCATACATAAAAATGTGATTAGTTTCAATTTCACATCAGCAAAAACACAAAACAAAAACACAATATTGCTGACATGTTTTCAATTGTAAATAAGAGCTATACCTGAACCTAGCTGCTGTCTGTCCCTCCTGATGGCAACATTAGGTCAACTTAAATCATATTTATACCAGGAAGGACATTCAGCATAAAATCTAGATAAGTAAGGTGAAAATTTCATTGATTATTTGAAGAATATTTTATAATTTTATTTACACTCCACAAGTCTCTCTTTAACCTATTGTACACACAGACACATTACTCATGTACATACATTCACACGCTTGCACACAAATTTCAGTTAACGTCTACGTTAAACGATCAAAGACATCGAGGAATAGATCTGTAAACTGTGATGATCGTATTATGGGTGGTAATAAGTGTTTGATCGTCATCTAATGGCTTTACTGCTTGGGAATGTGCAGGTATGGCATCACAGTGCAGCCAACCCCTGCATGAAATCATGCGCAGCTAATTTTTATTGCAGACAGAAAACAGAGCAGCAGAGGTCACAAAGTTAAATTATGCATGTACTGTAATTAGCCAATCAAGTGTTTAAATTAGATGTTGATGACTGGCTGATACAAATGAGAAGATGGCCCTCCCTCAGGTCAAAGAAGGTTTCCCCTAACAAAAAGGAAATCAACTTGACAAGGAACAAAATTGCATTTGCTTTGTGCACTCACCGACGTTCCCAGACACACACACGCAAAAAGACAACTGGTTGTGTGTGTGTGTGTGTTCAATAATTAGCCCATGTATTTATTTGTTTTTTAATGATGCCATTAGGAGGTTATTAGCTTATCTGCCATATGGCTTTGACTACATCCTCGTCTCATCAGGTAATGTAATTGTGTTGTATACTTCCAGTAGTTGTAAACACATACTTCAACATTTCCATTTAGCCTGCATTAATTTAACCTCGCCGTAACTGACAGATTGGTGATACATTCTTCTTGGTAAATACAAACTATAAATGACTTTGAATGAAATTGGCAATAGGGCTTCAAATCTGTAGAGTTGTTTTGCACTCTTGCCTATTGGTCCGACCGCCTTCTCTATGAATTCCTGCATCAGGGCAGCGTGACTTGGACACACCCGTCCTGTGATCCTGCTGCAGTATTATAGAAGCTCAAGCTGCCACTTGCTGCATTTAGCTCATCTATATTGTAACTCATCTTCCTGCACACAACAGCCTTCTCCTGTTGAACGACTCAGGCGACAACAGGTTCGGCAAGTTAGCCAAACAGACTGGCTCAGTAATACAGGAACCAGTTCTGCGATGTTTTGGCAACGTGGGGAAGTGTAAAGCGCTTAGCGACCAACCCAAGTACCCGGAAATCGCCGGTAAGAACACTGTTGACTTTTGCAGCTTGGGTCAATATAAAAATTTAAAAACAAAGCAGGCCTCCTGATGCTGGTGCTTTTGGTTCAAGACTGATTCAACCTGAGGCAACTGCAAGACCACAACATAAACCACACTTCAACAAAATGGATACCCAATACGTTTTGCCCCAGTTGCGTTTGTATGACGGCAAGATTTAGAATGAGTGTGGAAGCCTACTGGGTGGAAACACAGTTATTTTCACTCTAAAATGAATTATCCTTGTTTTGTAATGGTATAAAAATGTTATTAGTCAGGGTACATAAACTTCAAATAACGTAAATAATTTGCTGAATGCCCTTCCCATACACACGTACACAGCAGCATCGTAATCGCATTTGTTTGAAGTGCAACATGCTATGAGTCGGGCACGATGTCCCGTAAATTGGATGTTGATAGGGGTTGTAATGAAAATCTATATGGAAACAGAAGGACACACATGAAAAAACACGGACACACACGCACACCGCTACAACCACACAGAAACACACGCACACACACACACACTCGGAAAAGGCCATGCATGCACAAAAGCTGCATTAATGAAAGAATCAGTCATAATAACATAACCCAGACAAACAGACACAATACATTCATCCAACACTCCAGAGGAAGCATTCAAGCAAATCATTTGAAAAATGAGAATATTTGCTGTTATGTAGCATTAGAATTATTGATATGAGCCCACACTCTCATGGCTGTGCACAATTAAAGTGAATGTGATTGATAATAAGGATGATCACTGGCCACACGGCACACGCATGCATGCCATATAATGACTGCCGCATCACATGAATATGTAATGAAATCCGTCCTCAAATTAGAAAAATTGAGTTTTATATCATTCACTCCATTTTTCTCACTTTTCAAACCCCCCCCCCCCACA
>OMNM01000523.1:0-17112 GCA_900302745.1 Parablennius parvicornis
TGTATAAACAGGCAGGGGCAGGGAGATATATTTACATATTTACAGACAGTTGGAATTATATATTTATTTTTTATTTTACAATTAGAATCATTAGTTGATCAATAATCCAATTTTTCTATAAACTGGACTGTACTATAAATGTAACACAACTGTGTTTTGAATATTGACACTGTTTTCAATCAAAAATTGCTTGAGAAAATTCGGTATCGTATTCCCAACAGTCAAATGAAATGTCTGCCCCCTTGCAACCAGCAGTCCTGCCTGTCCTCCAGTGAGGAGATAAACAAGCCAGCCAACCAGCCGACATCCAAGCATGAAATAAGTATCCCAGCCAACCACAGATACAGAAAAAATAAACAAGCAGTCTTATACTGCCAGTCAACCAATTAATTAAGCAGCTCGAACTGCCCGAGCCACTCTCTCCAACAGGGTGGATCATGGATAATATGAGTCCCAATGATCGTTGAGAATATAGTGAGTGCAAGCAGTATGTAGTCTTCAAGAAAAAAGAAAAAAAGCTGAAGAATTCCAACAGGCCTAATTCTATGTGCTGTGTGTGAATAATGTTTGTGTGGGGGTGTTGCATATGCTGTACAAGTAAATAAAATCCACAGTATCCTAGTGTGTGCTGCTCAATCGCCTACAAGCCCTGCAGAAAAAGGAGCCGTGCAGTCAGTCTGGCAAAACTTATCAGATCTTGAGGGAAGTTTTTGGCTTCCACGAGTGAACTTTTTTCAAGTCTGAGTCACTCTGTTGATTATTCAACATTTTTTCAATGTCCTAACAGTTTTTGGAAGAGGAGGGCCGATTTCGTGGTGATTTGAATTATGACAAAAAGTAACAAACCGTTGTTTTCCATAATCGGTTTTCCAGCAGGAAAAGACATCATTATATTCAGTAAAATTAAATAAGCCAGATTGAGTCCAGTGGGAAATTCCACCTAAAATCGGAGATTAAACTTGCAGAAAACAAATGAATGAAAGAAAATGGGAGTTATTACAACAGGCTGACACACACAATGCATCCTCTTGAACATTATTTGTTTGGATTGGCCCTAATATGCATGCTGATTGCCTTTTTAGTGTTGCATAAGCTGCCATAAAGGAAATGCCATTTTAGTCACTACATGTGTCATTGCCCTTTTCATGAAAGACGTACAATCCGCGAGGATGGTCTAAACCATGATTATGACTGCAACAGCAGTCTTGGAGAGAATACGCTAATAATCCGCTTCACCTTCAAGTATTACAAATGGGCCCCACTGCTCCTCATCATTTGAAAAGATTCTCAACAACAGGCTAAACAAAAAAAATCCAATCTCAAGCACAGAGATTCGTCAGTGCCTTCCATCCCAGACTTTCAGGAAATAATAGTTACATAGTTTGATGATTCACAATTACTATGTGGTTCTGCAGTCACACTCATCCATCTAGAAAAGATTATCTCTCATTGCCAGAATTAGGTTGTCAAAGTAATATATGTTTTCACATAATTGGAAGTGATTAAAGTATTGTTTCAATGGACAATACAAACTAAAATCGTGTCCTATCAATAAGTGTCAAATATTAGAAGTTTGGCAGTTCTGTGAGCTTTTTTTCAAGGATATGACCAGGAAACGTTTTAATACTGTTTACTAAAATAGTCACCAGTGTTAGCTGCCAAGAAACAAGCGAGCAGACACAATATTTCCAGCATAAATCTGCTGGCTGGGAGTGTGTGCAGCGATCCTTAGTGAGAACCTGCCAGGTCCTCTGGAACACAGACAGTCTGACTTTCAGCCCCGGATGGTTCTGGTTTGCATGACACAATTTGAAATTACTTTAAGTAAACACTGGAAAAACAATCAGTCACAGCATCCTGCTGAACTTAGGTAAGTTTCCAAATAAAACTTAGATGTGATAATTTCTGTGTTCAGTTTTAACGAGAATATAACTACTGTAATTTTAGTGCTGGCTGTTGAATTGACAGATAATCTACAAGAAACCTTTCCTAATTTAATTTTGTTCAAGTGGATTTTGTTCTGGTTACTTGTTATAGGACTGGTCAGCAGGTTTGGGCAGCGGCTAGTTCTGCTTTCATACCTGTGACCTGATCTACCTGTGAACAAAACAGGCACTGTGGAAGCTGATCCATTATCAGGACGCAGTGAGGATCCAGTAACAGTCAGCAAAAAATCACACTATCACTCTAGTGTGTTTGCCTTCATGAAAATAGAATATTGTGCGTGTCTGTCAGATATATGTAAAATACTGAGAGGAGTTTATTGTAACGGATTAATGTACAATACGCTGTGTGATTTACAATGTCTGGAAGAGTTTGTGTTGTTCATGATTGCATCTGCATTACAAATTCAGGCTTATTTTTAGTAATCTGTCCGTGGTGAACACATGTCAGTTTCTGCATGTAATGCATGTCTACATTTCTTATGTAGACAGTCTAAAGCACAAGAAACCTGCATTGTAATACCCTTGAGTTATTCTTAGTAGAAAGTTCACCTGCAAAAGGCACACAGATTTAAAGTTCCATCTATTTGCATGAGGGTGCAACTTAACTGCATTTTGGTTATGTTTGCATTTTCACTATATGTGACTTTTCTTTTGATACTCTGATCCTCCAATGTGTGTGCTGGTTGGTGGATGTGTTACTGTGCATGTGCATGTGCATGTGTTACTATTACTATTTTTCACACTGGGGATATGATCCACTGAGCTGATTTCTAAACAAGTTGAAGTCTGTGACTTGCCGGATTTTGATAAATTTCACATCAACAACTGATCTAGGATCAAATCACAGGAGACGTGCTGCTTTCCACCCGAATTTCAACAAGGATCAGCTGTTTCTCAGCCAACTGTAAATGTGAATAAAGTGAAATTGAAAATGGATTGATGGATGAATGAATGGTTGGATAGATGAATGGCGAGTGCTGCATGGGAATGAATGTGACTGGATTTGTTAGACTGCTTGACAGTGCATTTATTCAGTGTTGCATTTTCTGTCACCCAGTTTATCTCAATGAAAGAAAGAAAAAATAAAGCATCTGCTTGCAGGTCTCTCCAGTGTTTCCATAGTGTGACACAGTGACAGGGCTGCAGCTCGGTAAACAGTCTATACAATTAAAATCTAAAAGCACTGACTGAAAAAAGAGCATTTAGAAGGAACTATGTGGAGTATATTTTGAGAACTAATAGCCTATTGATAGCTTATCTTTAGATTGAAAGAAACTCAATTTTCTACTCAACACCACTACACAACAACAAAAACAACAGCAAATTGTGCCAATTCCCAGGAATGTGGCTGAAACAAAAGCAGTATACTGCAGAGGAAAGGCAATTGCGTGGGAGCATTAAAACCCACCCAACTTCACATTAAACAAAATAATTTTCTGGTGACAATGTTCAGATATATTTTTAAGGTTTTCAAGCTTGGATTTTCAATCCTTTTGTTTTGTATCACTATTGCACTTCTTAATATGCTGAACTGTTTGGCTGTTATTTTCAAGTGGCGTAATCACAGCTGCAGGTACAAACAAGCTCCCCCACCAGAACTGATTAGAGCTGACTCTGTTCCCAATGAGCCATTTGTAATGCTACACAACATGGAAACCATGCTAAATACCAGACGGAGAGGGAGAGGGAGAGGGGGAGGGGGCAGGGGGAGTGAGGAATCACGATGTGGTGATCGTGGTAAAATGACTCAGTTATATAAGCTGGATAAAACACATCTCTTTGTCAATCATTTGTTCGGACTGGCTCCACTATTGAAACACTAATCTGCTCCTATACTGCATGAATACAATAATAGCATGCATGTACTCAGCATTCTGTGTAAGCTCGATATCTGCATGTTTATCTCTGTGTCGAGTCTGTTGGCCAAACCAGGTACAGACACACTTGCTTGTTTGTCTGCTTGTATAATTTTCTCGATGTCATCTCAATTATGTGAGTGGACACTGATGGCGAATGGAGGAAAGGGAGGCAAAGTGTGCAGAAATCTGACAGTGTGCGTGCACATATGTGTGTGTATGTGTAAGTGTGTGTTTTGTGGCCATGTGTAAATATTGCATGTCCAATTATGTTTGTACACATGGACGTTGTTCATGGCCCTCAGCTTTGTGTCCCAAGTCAAACACCCTCATGGCCCGTCCAGCCTGCAATCTGCTGCCGTCTGCCAAGAGACGAGGAGGCAGTGGGTTGCAGGCAGGGAGGAAGAGACCGAGACATGACGAGACATGAACAAAGGGGGGTGTGAAAGAGACACAGAGCGAGAGAATTAAAAAACTGCAATAACAAAACAGAAACTGTGGCAGTCGTTGTTGGTGGGAAAAGACCAGCCGGTTTGGAACAGCTCCGAGCCGAACAGAAACAATATGAGGAACAGAAAAAGGAGCGAGAGCAAAATCGCAATATATATTCAGCTGAAATTGTAACAAAAAATGTAGTCCCAACAAAATACAATCCAGATCAGAACAACAGAGGAAAGAAGTGAAGAATATCAACAAGAGTTGACTGAAGGAAAAAATATGAATTGATAAAGGAGATGTGAAAAAAGAGAGCAATGAAGGCTGCAGCTGAATTTAGAGAGACATTTAATGTTAGACAGCAAGGCCACAAGGGATTGCAAAGGTTCTCCACCAACCAGGCAGGGGTCTCAAACACATACTGAACCTGCTCAGGCAGAAATCACTGAGGGGACACTGAGGGGATAGAGATCTGCACCCAACTCTCTTAAAAAGATATGCACACAAGAATATTTGAATGTAACTTCAGGATATTTTTTTTTCTGTTTTCTTCCACACTGTGAAACACCTGACCACAACATTGCAGGTGTAAATGATACTACACTTACGTACAAAGTCTGAAGTGGGTAGAAGGGAAATCAATTTAAAATTGAAGTGAATATTACTTGCTTTATGTGACACTTGTTTGTCTTCCTTGTGGACACAAACATGATCAGCATCATGAATAAATGAATCTGCTGCAAAATATGCTTGTAAAAACTAATGTGACCCAGTGCAATACAAAAAACACTGCCAATAAAATGTTACATCTTTAAAGATTTGATTCTGTTCTGGTAGAGACTTTCATATTATTGAGCCGGGATTACAATGGACCCTTTATTGTATGTTGGAATCATCACAATTTTAGAAGCCCCTCTCGAGATAATATGTTCAGCTCAACCCAACTGCAGACCTCAGAGGTGAACATGTAGTCGCGTTCAAGTCCGTCTGATCATTTTGAGCAAAACATTATTTTAAATTGTCAAGAGAAAACTACCAGCAGAGCTTTTTGACTGGATCACATCAATCTGGACAAGTGTACCTTATAAAATGGCCAAAGAGAATATTACATTTGGCCTCACTTACCGTGACCAATCATCTTATTTTGCCTGCACACGCCCATTGTTTATGTCTATTCTGGGGGGTTATAAATATATGAACATGTCTGATTTTTGTTGATTTTAAAGGGGCTATTTGGCATCTATTAGCAGTGATCAGTACTTTGTACAGAATCTTTTGTTATATTTCACATATTCCCCTGAAGGCTGTCTTGGGAGGCTCTGCTCTGCTCACAGAGTAGGAATTGTCAGGGCTGCATATAAACATTCCACGAAAATAGTCACTATTTACTAAGTTAAGTTTAGTTATTTTTTGTTTGTTAAACTAGTATGTTTGAGTTACAACTGTTGTATTGATTGAAAAAACATTGCGGAATATTTTGTCAAAGGTGTATTTTTATAAAAAAAAAAAGAGTTTGTTCAGAACATTATTTAAATTTTTTGAGTATTTACTTTATTGTAATTGTATTATTCCTATCATTATTGCATGCCGGAAATTTACAAGTTTTTTGTGTTTCATTAAATGTCATAGAGAGGTTTATAATAGCCATAATAAAGCAGGTTGAGTAACTACTGAGAACTCAATCTGAATTTGTGTCTTCGGTTGCAGAGGATTCATTGTTTTGTTATATCACTGAATGTTCAATCTGTACAGAAGGGACATACTTTGAATATAAAATACAAGACATCTTTTAATAAACTATGAGGATCAGTATGTTGAGGCTGCACAAAGCAATCTCTCTTTTTTTTTTTTGAGTGTCTAAACTAGTCTAAACTGTGTCTTCTGTGTGGTCATATTTAATAATGTGGAATAGCCCGAGGGCCAACCCTTTGTTAATTTATTATGCAAAACAATAAAAAAAAAAAAAAATGTTTCCTAATATCTAACAGTAGCTTTTCAGTTCCTTACACCACAGTGCAAAAAGATATGCATTGATTTGCAAAACTCTTTTTCTCAATAATATTTTCATGGCTGCCTTTAATTAATTTCCCTTGAATGAAGGTGTGATCAACACAGCCAACCATTTCCATTTAGGATGTGATAGATCCATGTAGTTCATCATTTCCGTGTATGCAACACCATCCTGTTAACACCAGGAGTTAAAAATAGGAATTTCAGGTTAGAATTGTTGAAAACATACCCATGGATGTTAGAGGGTGCAAAATCTCACCTTAGACCTTTGAGTCACTTTGGAGAAGCCTCATCTAAACACATCTGTAAACAAATGAGTTCCCCAGCTGGACCCGCACTGCATGACTTTTACATACTGCATACGTGAGCACCTGCTGCATTGTAGCTCTTTCCAAATGAATTCACACGTTGCTCATCGAGCCTTTCAGGTAAATCCCCAAGTATTTCACAGTGTACTGTATAGATTATTATTATTATTATTTAAGTGAGGTTTTACATTGTTCAGTCACATGTTTTATCCATACTTTTTACATTTTAAAAAACTAATTCACCCATTTCCGATAGTGAAGGAAGTTTTCAGTTTTTTTTCCCCCATGTTTGTCTAGCAATGAAAACACATTCAATCTTCAGAAGCTATTACACTAATGGTGATGCAAAAGTTAATGAGGTGGAGACTGTTTCTGAAATTAGATGAGAATAAAAATGTATATCAGTGTTGCAAATATGACTTAAAAAAATGATCAGCAATTTCTCTTCTATAAACAAGAACCAAATCTGCACACTTAACAGCTAATTAGTTTTATGCAACGTGAATTAAGTCTCTTTTTTGTTTTTGTTTTAGTTATTCCTTAACAATAACCATAAATCTTTTTGAATCTGTTCCTATAGTTCATTCCATACAATGTTCCAACGTATAATTGACAACAATATGCCAAAAAAGTCAAGAAAATAATAGACAACTGAAGACAAACAAATAAATTACAGTAAACCTCTTCAGGGCAGGTTAAGAATAGGTTGTGGTCATGGTTAAAGCAAATCAGTCACCGGTAACAAAACCAACATTGACAGCTGACAGGCTGCAAGCAGCACTTTCCCGTGTCAAAGTCACATGTTTCATCTCCATCCACCCCCTCCACTTTCCTCAGAGGCTTTTCAGCTCTGTAATTACCTCATGCTACACATACATCTTTGTACATGACAGAAAGCATATTACAACCAGCCAGAAAGAGTAATTTCACCATGAAACTCATGCTCGGTTCAAACATCTAATCAGCTAACCAAAAAAAAAAAAAGAGAGAGGTCTACTGTTTTCTGTCAGAGAACAGCCTTCTCTACATATGGTGACTCCTTGGTGCCAATACATGGAGCAAGAAAACAACAATACCTTTCAACACATGCACGATCACTATCTATTTGGGGAAGCTTCATTCTCTCCGAAACCTTCCCCCCATCAAGTCTCACGCTGAAGTGTCGCACTCACTAAGCACGAGGTACAAGCCGGAATATTTTAAAGAAAGAACAGGATGAGATGATAATAGGAAGAATGTGCTCGTCCTCCTCCTCCTCTAACACATCGGTGGGCATACTGTCAGGCAGATGGCTGCTCATTTCTTTGCAGTAGTTTGGTGTTGGTGTGTCATCTCAATTGGGGCCAGAGGTAGAAGAGGAAGAGTCCTATTTCCCTTCATCAGAGTCTGAGAGTGTGTCAGAGTGTGTGTGCGTCTCGGGTCTTTGTCACTCTCTGTATCAGTCTTCCCCAGAAACTCATCAAGTCTCTCTTCACACACACAAATGCACATACAAGCACAGCGAGACTGACAGGAGAGAGGAGTTCAGGCTGCCAGCGTCGGCCCCATCCGTCAAGCTAATCAGGCTTCGAGCCCGAGATAACAGCATCATTAGCAGCTCTCTCTACAACAGAAAACCCCACTCACATCTGCAAAGCTCCGGTCGCACAATATTACTAAACATTACTGTATTTCCTAATTCACTCTGCTGACAACTCTAAGCAGAGCCGTCTAGCACAATGCCTCGAGGGCAAAGCAGCTCAGTGCCTCACATACACTGTAGCCAAGTCTGAATGCTGAAGTCCAACGGTGATGCGTTACTTTGAGTTGTCTTGCAGCTCTGTTGTAATTAAACCACTTCTTGCCTTTGCTTGTTCACCTAATCACGCCGCTTAGGGAACCAGATGTTTACCACCCAACATTACATTGTTAACACTCATCAGATAATGTTACATATTTTCCCGCTCCAAGTTGTTTATAAAATATCCTTATATAGAAGAAGGGCAATTAGTCCTCCATCAAAGTGAAAGACTGAATAATTTATCAAGATGACTTAGGGAGGCTGGAGAGAGAGGAGAAGTGGGAAGGACAGACTTTTGTTCTCTTCAATTCGCACCAGAAAAAAAAAACAAAAAACAAAACAGCAGAACTCTGGACCAAAGCAGAGTGCACTGGGGAGAGATTTGTTGCACACATACACATCAAGTCTAGGAGACAAAAACATTGACTGTAAAATCACAAACTGTGAGGGATGAGTGAAACGATGGCCAGAAAATCACAGATGATGAAAAACAATAAAAAGAAGCCATAAACTCCTGATAATATTTTGGCAGATGATTAAATGTGTTGTGAGACGTCTCTATTTATGACGTGATACAACATCACATACCCAGCACAATTAAATATATCTGTAGGCATCTGTAGTAGGGTAGGAGGGATGGATAGATTTTAAAAGGTTGTGGTGTAATACTGAAAAAAACATTAAATGTATTTCAAAACTGTGGAAACTCTCCACTAAGAAAGAGAAAGCAGTGACTCCACTTGAAGTCAAATCTCTGGACAATACCACACATATCCTGTTGTTTTCGGATGCTTTTGAGTTGATAAATCGGAAAACATATCATGTGTTATTTTGTCGACGTTAATGAGATAGATGCTTTATTTTTCCTTATCTCTTGATGCCAGGTTAAACTCAGAAAATATGTAATAAAAAAACTATTCCACTTGAAACCACAGCAAAAAAATTTCATTCGAATGAAAAAATGTTGCATTATAATAGAACAAGTTCCAGTTGCTGATGAAAAACAACTGAAATTGAGTGTAAATACATGTGTTGATTAAATTTTGTTTTTTATGATTTTTTTGAGACACATTCTTGTAATTCTGGTTATTCTGTTTATGTTTGATGCTCCAAAGGTAACTTTGGACTGACATTGATAAATTTCATATGAGGCTTTTAACAGAAAAACACACTTCTGCAAGGAAAGAAATTACACACTGGGATTTCTGTAGTAAATGTGACATTTTATACTGGCATTAAAATCTCAAAAGTGTCAGAAAAATTTAAGTGAACTCTTTTTAGTGTGTGTGAGAAAGCTAAAGTCCACACAAAGGTGAATCTTGAACATTTGACTAACAAACCAAGGCTAAAAGAAGTTTTACCTGGCTCAAATGTGGATGAAAAGTCAGATTCTTCTAAGTGATTAATGGAAAGAGATTAAAAGAGAGGCCAGTGGATATGAAATATACAGTGAGAGGGGAGGGAAACACTTCAGGAGGACATCACAAAGATGCCTTATCATCTAAGTGACACTGGCTGTTCCAGTGCTTGCCTGCAATGTCATATTTAATGGAGCCCCAAACTTTCAGACGCTTCCCATTTATTTATTTTATAGAGTTCTTGAATTCCCTCAGAAAACAGGAAAGGACCTTGAGGATGAAACTAGTCGTTTAACATGAATTGGGATCAGCAACCTCAGATCTTCGATCATGACCCAAGAGAGCCCAGCTGTTAGCTGTCCTCCCCATTAAAAGGAATATTTGATGTCACGGGTCTTGCCCCCTTACAGTAGCTTTTCTTCCATTCAGCCAGTAGCCATCTGCTTTCAGCTTAACCTGCATAAAAGTAAGTGCAGTCAAAATTAATTCTCGTACAATGCAATATTACTCTTGATGGCAGCTTTGTCTGTATCTGCATTTTTTTCCAGCTTACCAGAAAAAAAATAACCAAAGCACATTAAGCCTTCTTGGGGTTTTTTTTCAGCACTAAGATCACCTTTAAAAAACACTGTGCTGAAGTGCTAACATAGCACATATTGTGTGAAGTAATTTAATCAACACATAACAAGTCCAGAACAGACATCGTGTCAATTTATGACACATTCATCTTGTTGAATACAGGACATACTGTTCCATTTCTCACACTAAACCAAGACAATGTTGCTCTCTTCTTAAGCACAAAACTAAATTGAGAAGAAAAGCCACTAACTGAGCCACTGTTCCTCCTCTTTCAGTAATTACATATATCCAGAAACCTCTGAGGCAAATGTATTGACTGAATTTAGTTGGGAACTAATGCTCCAATGTCCTGAAGATACAGCTAATGTAAAATATAATAGCAGTGGACATCTTCTCTGGGCCAAATTGAAACAGAGGTTTTTTTGAGGTCCTGGTTCAGGGTTCAAATTGTATCCGAATCCGAAAGCTCAACTCTGTGACTGATCCTTAAAAGCACAAACGCCAGAGGATAAGACGAGCAGTAATCCAGCAATACTATGGCGTAATCTGAGTGAGCCCATTTATTGACCACATGCAGGATAAATAAATCATCAGATAATAAAGGGGAAGAATGAAAGAAGATGCAGCAATGTAACAAAGTAAGCAGACATTTCTACCAATTAGTGTATGCTGAAAGCAATTAATAAGCCCAGTGAAGTTGGGGGAATAGCTGAGTTGAAAATGAAGCAATCCAAGAATGAGCAATGATTTCAGTTTGCTGTAAAAATCAACAACATGGCTGAGAGGATTTTCTCTGTAATTCAGCCACAACTAATAACAGAGTCAAGCAGCGAGGTAATTTGGATAGTGAAAAGGCAAACGGTACTAAGACATTGAATGGAAAATGGAATTAATTAGTAACTCTGGGAGATATAAGAAGTAGCATGAAGAAAAGCGGAAGAATTGCTTTGTTGTGAATACTGATATACCTACTGGGTTCAACAAAGAAGCGGATTTGAGCTATAGTGACATATTGTTTTTTCTAAATCTAAGCGGCAACATATCCATGGTTGTACAAATATTCAAATAATCCTGAAATGTGTGCTCGCACAGATTTTCCAACTCTTTCAAGTCATGTTGTCTGAATTAATTTTTAAATCCTGAAATCGGGGTCAATTAGATTAGCCTACATCAAAAACAATAAAAGAAAATCCACCTTTAATTATTGCTGCCTGAGGAAAAAAGAAAAATAACTGATCTGGGGTGGATGTCAGTAGTCGTAATTGCCAGTTCGATAAGCTGAACTGCTATTAATCGAAGGAAGAAAGAAGTCGGGCATGCAGAGAGGCTGGGATGCTCCTTGGAATTTTTTTTTTCTGCCCTATACCTAAGATAATATAGCATCAAGTGCCTGGGGTCTGTGGATGAGCAAACACGTGTGCGTGCATGTGCTGTTGGTTTGGATGTGCTGCCTGCAGATGCTGAGGGCAGACATGAGAGCCGGGCGGCATCCTGGGCAAGGCCGTGGCTAATGTGAGGAGGATGGTCCATTAACACTCCCCCGAGCCAAAAGTCCTACTAGTCACAGCCCACTTCTGTCATAAAGGGAGAGGGATGGAAAGAAAAAGTGTTGACAAACTGGCACAAGCTTATTTAAACCTGGCATGCTCCTCCACTGAGTAAAAATAAATATGAGCTGAAGGAACTGGCAGCTAATAGCCCGTTGAGTGTGGCTGAAGACTAAATTGGTGTCCGTATAATGTGAATATGAAGGAAAAGATGAGAGGGTGAACTTGCAGTTCGTACTGGCAGAGTGTAGAGAGCTTTTAGGCCTCCTGCTTTATAAAAAATAGAGCAAGTTAGTGTTAAACTTGAGGTGGTGAAATACAAATTTCTACACGAAATAAATCAAAGTGAATCTCACTTATCTTCATGGCCTTAGACAACTTAGCATGACAAAAACTTTCCCAGAACTTTCATGATCTCTTCATTTTCTGACACCTGAATGACAGAGGCTTGTCCTCTCGTTTGACGCCATTAAAACCTGCCAGAAGCTTGTGCTGAAATTAATGAGACGACAGACTGAGCTTTTTCTCTCATCTTTGCGAAACCGCGGCTGAGTCATGAAGAAACGAGCAGCAGAGTCATTACACCATGAAATACAGCCAGACACAGAAAAATACAGGAAAAGCCTGCATTGTGGATGAGAATGACAGTAAGCTTCTGTGGGAGACGGGAAGACGATGGGGTCTGATCCCTAGGGGGGTAGCTGCTTGAATGCCGGCGTCCAACGAGAGAAATGAGCGCAGATCTTGACCCTACCCAGCAATCCCATTACACTGTCTAATTGGATAGGGTGTGTGCACTGCGGTGATAGAATTAGACCACTAAAGTGCGTGCAGAGGAGGGAGAGCAGGGGAGCCCTTAGACCTCCATTTGCAATTCTGTTTGGTCTGCAGACAGTTAAAGCTATCGCAACAAAATATCCTTGAGGAGAAACAGCTCCGGTGGAACTATAAATCACAAAAGGTACGAGACAGGTGGATGGCTTTACGTTGCCCAACATGCCCCGTCAACAGTTTGTTTCCACAACTGCCCCAACCTATTTCCCACCATGCTGCCTAATCAAGGAAGGGGTTGGAAAAGATAAAAGAATCATCTCTCAGATGAAGAGGGCAAAGAAACGAGCCACAGCCCATCAGAGAATCTACTCACAGGGCTTAATGGCTGTTGATGAATGATTGCATGATTTATATAACTACATTGCATGCCTATTTTCTGCAGCAGCACATCATGAGGCTCTAATTTATTGTCGTAAAACTTGGGAGGGGGGAAAACAAAGCTTTGGGAAAGAATACCTACCTCACCTTGAAAGAGCAAAGCTCAAATGGCAACTGAAGGCTGAAAAGCCAAATCCACTCTTTCTTTGCGAACCCGACTTGACGGCTAATCTTCCATTCTTCCAAAAAATTGTAAACACAGTGTATTTCTCAGCTGTTAACATGGCAGCATTTCTAATGCTTTAATAGACAAACACACAAGGAACAGCGACCAGTGAAAGGTAATCCATTGAAATATAAATGGTGTGCTGAAAATAGTGAATCAATAGCTCTTTAATGCGCACATTTCAATTGGGTTCGCCTCCACAGTTAATTCATTCTTCATGATCAACAAAAGCAAAAAGGAGACACACAGCTTTTTGAAATCTCAACAAAAAAGGAGACCTTTCTGTAAATGTTATGTCATGTTATACATCATGTAGGGCAGTGGTTTCCAACCTTTTTTTTGAAAATTATCTTAGTCCCTCGAGATTGCCTCTGATAAAAGCTATGGCTCTGGTCTATCCTCTCTAGATTGTTAAAGTAGGTTAGCAGTGAGGCCAAAGCTGGGCAGATGCGCCCAATCTCACCAATATACAAATGCTTACTTTCATCCATACTCGCTTTATTCAATTCAGGGTCATGGAGGCGCTGGCTCTGATCCCAGCTGTCTATAGCTGAAGCCAGGGTACAAAAACCTGAACAGGTCACCCGTCCATCACAAGGAGCTCACGAAGAGACAGACAATCACATACAGTCTCAATCACACGATGGACAATATCAGAATCACCAAACAAACACGTTTTTGGACTGATGGAGGAAGCAGGATGATCCAGGAATGTCCCAGCTACACATAGGAAGATGTTCTCCGTAAAGCCTCAAGGACTTAAACCATGCATACCCATGGATACAAGGACAGAGGATATAATCAACGGGCAGTCTCTTAAGCCTGCTCAACTGTCTCATTATGGTTTGTGTGCAGGTCTAATTTTCAGAACCTTAAAGTGTGAGATCTTTGTCGTTCCTATTGCGGGTCCCAGATTCCAGATTTGGAACCACTAATAACCCACAGTTTTATGGAGAGACAGTAGCCTACAGTTGAGGAGATGGTGCAGTGTGAATTCACAGCAGAGATTGTCTCTCTTGCTTGATTAAAATACTTAGAAAATTGAGCAGTATCTCATAATCTGTGAAAGCAATTATGTCATCCTCTTCTTACTCTCTTAAGTTAAACCAAGAGTGCAGCTTAAAATAGCCATGAGGGCTTTTAGCAGCGGCAGTAAAATGAACCATAACATGTTTTTTTTTTCCGATTTCGACAAACGTAACGCAAATGATGCTGATTATCCTCTTGAGCAGCAGTAAGGCTCTGCAGGTCCCGCAGTTTCTGAGTGAAATTAAAGAAATCACTGCATGAGTTTTTTTTCCATACACACCGCGAACTCGCATGTTAATATTATATGCTGCCATGGGCAAGATGCATGTCGGACTGCAATCCATTTTTAATAAACCCGGCATGCGTGGTGCAAGCATGTGATATCCATATGCCACCAACAGAGAACGAGAAAGGAAAATAAATCGTATATCTCTCAGCTTCGGAGACTACCACGAGCATTTATTTATTCATAGAACCGAGAGCGTCAATCATGGTGGCAGTCTTTTTTTTTTCTTGCCAGAAGATTAGGAGGGACAATCTGGCCCTTGTGACGCCGCATTATTGCAGACAGTGAAATACTAGAGACAGCTGTGTCACTCCGCTGTGGAGCAAATACAAAGGCCATGCCTCTGGGCCGTGCAGGCTGAATAATTAGAATATTCACACAGCCACACAATGCCATGGTGCTCCACAGGTGGTCGTACATATGATGGAGAAGAAAGAAATGAAGAATGAACTTTTAATGATAAGCTGCCCCTTTTTGTTCTACGAGTGGAGGATGTGGCACATTGATGATGCAATCAAGAGGAAAAGTCAAGAGAAAGTTTTTCTGATGATGACAAAAACTAGAACATCATGAACTTGAATGTTATCCTGGTTTGATCCTTTTTAAGATAGAGGGTTTAATTAGAGCATATGATACCATAATATTCCTCTATGATTATCCATCACAAAAGGTTGTGTTTTCTTTGGAGTGATAAAATCCCACCTGATTTAACTTGGTAATGAATACTTAAACACAACACAGGTTATTGGATTCAGAGTTACATTTCCAACATGGTTTGTGACAAGTTAATAAAAACTGCATTTCATTTTCATGTTTTAGGCCATTTAAGGCATATTTATCTATCTACTTTAATGATTCATACGTGCAGCTTGGCAGAGTGTTTCTGTTCATAGAGTTTTTATGTTAAAAGAGTTCTTATGAATCAAATATGATGAAGAGCTTTCACAGATGTGTTTAAATTAATTCCTAATATGAAATGTTGAAATCAAGTGGAACATCAGAGCTTCTTGGGTTGTTTTTTTTTTTCCAAAGAAGAGCATCATTCTGTGTGAATAATCCAAGAACAAGAGACAACTGGAACACTGTTTTAGTTCCTGCAATCGTTACTCACTGTGATTTTGCAGCATTTTGAATAAGACGTTTACGTGTCATAGTCTCCTGGTTTTAATAAGCATACTCCAGGCATCATACAGAGAAAATCACACTGAGATCAAAACAACATGTTGACATATGGGTTACTTCAACGCTGCAATGACAATCAACACAAACAAAATGTTAGTGAGCATGTGAACACCTTTATGTTCTGAAAATGCTTCAAGATATGTGAGGTTCCTTCACAGGAATCTAAGATAATAATGTCTGATCAATATTAGATGAGTCCATGTCATGTTTTGATGTTTGTTTTGGGTTTTAATTGGCAATTTGAGACTCTCACAGCTATTAAACTCTATCTGTCTGTGTTTGCCCGATAAACGATATAATAAACCAAACACAATTTCACTTCCTGACAGTTCAGTTATTGCTGTGCTGCTCCACACTGTAAAGAAATGCACTAGTGATTTTTTTTTACTGTAACTGTGCATCAAATAGATGCATTGAACACCTAAAAATTAATTGAGACCAAAAACATGACACAATCATCATAAAAAATGGCTTCATGTTTGTTAGTTTAATAGGAGTCGTTCACATGAGAAAGTAAATCATTTTTAGACTTCAGTGAAAAACGTTGTGATATACTGTCCCTTGAAGTATGAGACAAACATGAAGCTTATATTAATTTCGTAATTATTTGATATATCTGAGGTTAAAATGTTATAATAGACTTTCCCTTGAAGTTTGTGACAGACATAAATCTTAGAGTAATTTCCTGATTAGTTGATGTACAGTATTTGAGGCTGGATGAAGCTTCTTGCTGGGATACTAATTTATACATCAAAAATCCAAGACATCAGTTACAACTACTGAGAGCTAGGCTGTGTTGATAGAAGGGTGGTTAGAAAATTACTTCTGTGTAATTAAAATATAAATCAAATAATCACAAAAGCATTAACCATACAGACAGTAACAAATAAATGGGTGATGTTACATTAATAATCCATCTCAAAACTATTCAAAATCTTCTTCCCCGGGGCTCACGTTCAGTTATTTCTAACATGGTAACTCAGTCTGTAAAATTGCAGATGAGTAGCAAACAAACTATTTGAGTCTCTTAGAGGAAGAAAGTCCCTCCAAAAAACTATAAACAAAACAGGCAGATCCAAAGAGCTGGCAAAGATCTACAGCAAGACGTGGCAAAAACATGGCAAATGCCTGGCTAAAGCAGATGAATACCTGCTCAAGATCTAGTTAGACCGGGCAAAGATCGTACTGAAGGTGGCAAAGTCCTCGCAAAGACCTTCCAAGTACTGACAAAGATTCGGCAAAGATGTTTTTAGACCTGGAAATTATCGGTCTCAGCCTGGTAAAGTCACACGCAAACACACACAAACACACACACACACACACACACTCACACTCACACTCACACACACATTTAGTTGTATACAATCTTTAGATGTCAATGTTTGATCTCAGACAAAGGGATTAGTAGCTGATCTTAA
>OMNM01000528.1:5053-19038 GCA_900302745.1 Parablennius parvicornis
ACAAATAATTGCTAATGAAAGAAGATAGAAACCACTCATTATAGTGTGTGTGTGTGTGTGTGTGTGTGTGTGTGTGTGTGTGTGTGTGTGTGTGTGTGTGTGTGTGTGTGTGTGTGTGTGTGTGTGTGTGTGCTAGTTTTTCTACATTTGCCCTTTGATAGACTGGAGACCTGGAGATTTTTGAAGTGCTTGTAAGAATATTTGAATATTTAAGGATAAAGTTAATATTTGTCTCTCTCTTGGTTGAAACAGTGAATCATTTTTGGCTCTGGGGTGTTTAGAGATATATTTTCATAATTTTTTGTTTTCTTGTTTCATCAGCTAACAATTCATTTTCAAAAAACTTAAGTACCAAACCAGTTTTAACACTCACAGGCACAATAATCTGATTTAATAATTCAAATAAATGAATCATTAAAAAAAGAAATGAAATTGCCACTAAAATACAGAGACAGAGAATGATAGCATTATAAAGACTATATGTAAAAAATGTTTGAAAACATAAAGAATATCAGTCAAACAGCACACACAAGATGTGCCTCACTTTGAGTATAAGCCCATGAGGAACACACCATCTAGTGTTCAAAGCTGTGACCTCAGATCGCTGTGCTCTCTGGCTGAAGCGTAAACACATCAACAAACCTGCTCATCCTGACATTTAACTATTTACATCGGTGTTGATCAAAACTGCAGTGATTCATCTCTTCGCCAGATGCACCAGGACTCCATTTTGAATTTCCTAAAAGATCATGACACACACACACACGCACACACACACACACACACACACACCCACACAGTTTGTGCTCTGCCTCAGGCTGAGCCACAATAACATAAAGGTTGTTCTCTTTCTTTTCTGTCCAGAGAAGCTAAATGCTGACATGTTGTGATGACAGTGCCAGAAAGATAACAGATAAGAGGAACTTAACATTGGTCCTCCAAAACGGAATGTAGTTTTGGTGTTAAAGTAATAAAAGGGGTGAATGTTGTTAAATGTTGAATGTCAACAGAATACACAGGATTTTGATATTGGGCGTTAAAAACAATTACTCTTCTTGAGTAAGTCGAAAGTTTTATTCCTTGTCTGTTAATGTGCAGTTTTACACTGAAACTTATGTTAGAACTTTAATTTATGTTGTTACACTTTCAGCAAATAAATGTGAGTTTTAATAAAATCCTCCCCTTATTTCTCATCATGATTTCTTCTCAAAGATTAAAAGGTAAAAAAAAAAAGTTCTGTTTGGAAAAGACATTACCCTGACCCCATGTGTCAATTGTTGCTGCACCTTCTCCCTGAAGCTCTCTGGCGCCCCCTCTCTGTGGAGGTCTGCCCAAACACTCTCAGAAATACTGCTTCAGTTGATTTCAGTTTATAGAAAGGAATAAAACAACAACTTTTCTTGTGTGGTGTAAAAAGGCGCAGCAGATGTTTTTTGATGCTCTGTAACATCATAAATCTCCCACCAAGGATAAAGTCTTCCCCCGTGTGTGTCCTCCTCTTCACTGAGAGAAATGAGACACTCGGGCTGCCCTTCAGACTGCCCGTTCTTACATTGCCTCCTTTTTTCACACCTTGTCAGACAGCACTATCTCCTCCTTTAACAGAGGAGCAGCAGCCTTTAACCCTTTCATCGGCAAGGAGGGTTTGACAAAACAAATACAAAACAGCCCCACTATTTCACACATTGTCTTCTGCGCCACGCACATGATATTCCACCAACACCCAAGATTAACAACAACAAAAAGGTCACCAACACGGACAAACACCACATTCCCTCGGATGTGAGATTTGCAGAGGGAGATGGCGTCCGATCCAAGTAAAAACCTCCTCTGCTATATGTGGATGCAGGTTTGCACCAGTAGTTATGTAGTCTTGATTCACTGTGAGACACATGTTCAAAATAAAACATGTGACAGAGGAAAATCTCCTCTAAAAACAAATTGCTTTTGGGTGCAAAGTGATATTACTCTATTTTAATTACGGTATATTGCCCATTAATCCTTCATTTGCTGTCTCCTTCAGTCTAACTCTCACTCATCACAAGAGCTCCACCTATTTTGGTTATCTAACATTAAAGAGAAGAATAAAACCGCAAATGATAACCGCTTTCCCTGCAATGCATCTCATAAATCTCACACTAATGTTAATCCTTTGCTATCATGGATGTGGATAAAAAGAAACCAAGTTGAAGAGATTAAAAAAAACAACCTAAAAGAATTACAGTCTCATGTCCCAGATGGAAGTTTGTTGTGGTCAGCGTACCTGATAGTAAATAATGTCCACATAATGACTATTCTATTAACGCATGTGGATAACCACAGATTGAGCCAGTGGTTCATTGCAAGTCATAATTAAATTCTGACGGCATACTTCCCAAGCAGGATGAAGCTACACCACAATCAAAAACAAAACCAAGCCAAGCATGAAAACTCAAAATCAACATTGCAGCAGACACACTGTGAGGAAATCACTAAGGCAGAGAGGGGACAGTCTTTGACTTCATTAAAAGCGCAAAACAAACAAAAAATAAAGATACTCCTGAGACTCTACATTGCCTTTCTTTATGATACTTTGATAAATACCCAACTCTGACATCTGAAGACATACCAATGTACTAAATCATGTTAAATTCCAGAACAAACCAGAATATGAATCATGGTGAAGCTACACAGAAGCCATGTTAAATGTAGGCAAACAGTAAGACAGCATAGTAAGATTAAGCTTAAAAATGTGCCTGCATCTGGTAACGTGAGCTTATAATTTGTGGTGCAAAAAACTATTCAGAGTGCATAAAATTGGTGAACTTTGATAGAAGAACTTTGAAAAAGACCTTTTTACTATAAATGGTTTGGTGTGCAGGGACTTCAACCTTCATATAGATAAACAGACAGATTGTGAGTACTTAGGAGTTTCCGGGTAAGACACTTTCAACTTGTCTCTGCAGAGAAGATTGAGGACTCCGCTAATAAAAAGCATGTACACTTTAACTTCCCTGTCCACAGCACAATTGGATTACCCCCCTCGACAGTATCATCATCTCCTCTCTGCAGCCCTGTGTTGCTCTCTTGGGGGCACCTTGGCTGCTGACAGACACGCTCTCCAGCAAACAGTGAATTCAGCACCAGGGACAGCTCCAGCAAAAAACCCGCCTGAGTCAGACACATGTGGACTGTCAACCGCTTCAATCAGAGACACAAATAACAGAAGATTTAAGGTAAAAAAAAAAAAAAAAACACCAACAACAAAACAAAACATTGGTGCCATTGAAGACACACTATGAAGCATGTTTTGACAAAAGATAAAAGCTGCAAGGTTTGGGGATGTAACGCCCCTGCTTCCATGAACCCAGCCCCCATGAAACACATCATCATCATCATCATCATCATCATCATCACAGCAGCTACCATTTCTTCTTGTGTCTAATGCATAAAATGTGGCCAGTAAACACTTTGGTCAGTTGGAAGTATGGTTGCATCGCAGCTCTCGAGCAGATTTAGTGAATGATTAAGGGACCACATGCACATAATCCCATGTAGAAAACAGGATGCTCCTCCTCTGTGGCGCTGCTGGTTTGTCAGAGGAAAAACAATGACGCTAGAGATCGAGATGGCTCTTCGCTCTGCTGTGACAACCAATTACATAACGTCAGAGCCAAGAGCTCTCGTCAACATCCGCGTCCATTTTCACCCAGAAATCCTCAAAAACCCAGACCAGGCCGACTCCTAACTGCTGTGCTGCTGCTCTCGTAACAATAAAAAACCCATCATGTGGATCAAAATGCAAACATTAAGACTTCTTTGATCGACACAGGTCATACTCCAGGTCTTGTTTACGCATTTGGCACATGGAAATGACCATAAAATGACAATCCTCTTTTACTCATGGCCACCATCAGCACCGATAATAGTACTTTTAACATGGCAATACTCTTCTATGTCGTATCACTCAGTTTAGATTATTTTCTGAGCAATGTTTAACCATTACTAATCATTTCAATGCGAGGTCAAATGTATCCATCCTGACAAATGGAGGCGTAATAGAAACAGCTGCATGGGGCAAACAACACCCCGCACCAGTCCATAATTCACCCGGAGGCCATCACGTTAATGTAGAATGTACAAAACCCACACACGACGACTCAATAACACAGTTCGGGTTTGCAAGCAAAACGTGCACTAGTGATTCAAGGTGATGCAAGATGGTATCTGCACCCTTGGCGTGAGCACACGATACATCATGTAAAATGACGCATGCATAATTCAACTCGCTAAAGTGTTGACTCCGAATCTGCAGTATACTTGTTCAGGCTCATAGCAGAGAGAGGAGGAGACATCATCCAGGAAGAAGGCAAAATGATTCCTTTATCCCTCCGTCGCCCTTCGCTTGAAAGGATGCTCGGCTCCTCTTCCCCCAGTGCAGCAATGTGGCATCAACACGGAACAGACTCACACGGACTCACTTACCAGAGATGCTGCCGCTGCTGCTGCTGAGGTGGTGTGCTACTACCCGACAGCCTCTGCTGCAAATTATTCAGTATTTTCCCTTGCAGTGACAGAAGGTGACCCTGCGCTCGCTGCAAGACTCTGCATCCACCAGATCACGATGCGCGCAGCAAGGGGGAGCTCCACAGCACAGGCGTGCGTCAGGGGGATGGCCCAGCGTTTCCTTTCAATGGACGACGGATACGGGCTGCAGGGGAACGAATCAGATCATGCAACTTCAACACACGATTGTTTTGTTTGTTTGTTTGTTTGTTGTTGTTTTTTTAATTATATATAGCAACTTCCTAACTAACATCCACGAACCAGGTCCAGCTTTTATTGAAGCATATACATGTATAAAAGTCAAAAATAAATTAATAAAAATGGTCGATTTTTAGTGATATTTCTAATGAAATATTTGAGTGTATTATATTTTAGTGTGTCTAAAATTATTTTCTAACGGAGGACATTTGTGAAACATAATGTGCAGTTCAAACACGGGGAGAGCCCCAAATGTGACTTCTACTTTCCAACCAATAAGCAGAGCAGATGGCCAGAGGAGGCGTCCCCCTGCTTTCTTGTGAGGCCCGCCCAGGTTTGCACTACACTGCAGGGGAGGGGGATGGAGTGTTTTTGTCCTTTGGCTGCCTAACAGGCCGACTGACTCATCCACTGTTCCAAGCACATAAGACAGATCTTGCTCACCTGCTGATTTTGTGTAGTTTCACACAATCCTTTTGTACCCAAGTCTTCTCGAAATGACATAATACCTCAGGACGTTGGCCGGAACAATTGGGAAAGTCATAGTGAGAGTGTGACAACTGATTAGTAAGAAACAGAGAGGTGAAGCTTACAACTTGTTGTTTTTCTTGTTTTTTTTCAAACTATAGTCTGAATTGATAGGCACCCCTGGCTGCCTTTGAACATTAATATAGGAAATTGTATCACAGTCAAATGAGCTGTCAAACCTGAAAACATTAGAATCTGTTTTTTTTCCCCAGTCAAGGTCCTTTAAGCTCTCGTAGGAACAAAATGCCCTGATAAAGCCGCTTAGCATCCAAACGGTGAAGGAGATGAGGTGCTTGTGTGGTGCAGACGAGGTCGTCTCGGAGACAGACCATCCGGAAGCTGGTTTTGGTTCGCCTCTGATGACTCTGTTTGAAGAATATAATTAAACTGCTATCAGTTGAAACTGTTTATTTACAACTGCAGTCAAACTCTAATGCATAGCTTTGTGGTATCAGAGACACAGTTGAAAGGTTTTTGTCATGCAAGCACACAAAAATGCACAAATGTAAGCTGGCTGTTGATCCACAAACCAACAATCAATCATTGCAAGCAGATTATTTTGATCATAATCAATGTCTAAATCTTTGTGAAAACAACATTCAGATGTCAGGAGTGAAAGCTGACAAATGAAAGATAAGGAGACACTATTTAGTGATTAGTTGACAATGTCCTCTGTTCAAGTTGGATTCTTCTGTGTGGTGTTTGTGACTTCTGCCTCTGCATGTGAGTTTTCTCCCAGTTGTCTGGTTTCCTCAAATACAGTAAACAAGTAGGTTTGAGGTTAACGGGGGCAGTAGTGACCCCGAGGTCAGAGAAGCAAGCCTGTCATAAGAGGTTCAGATTCCATGACAATTCTCATACACTACCTAAAATTGACGTGAATCTAAGCAGACACAGAAAATGCTACAGCTGTACACTTCAGGTTAGCCACTGTAAAATACCCACAAGTGTAGATGTATGTGTGTCTTTCTGTTTGATCTTTGGTAGACTTGTGACCCATCAAGTGCACTTTGCCTTATCCGTATGAAAGTAGGATCAGATGGAATTAATTTTGACAAAACCATAAATTTGAAAGTTGAAAATTGAAAAACTCAGGCCTTCATATCTCTGCAGTTGTTATACACAATCCTGCTCCCTGGAGACTGCAATGTGTAAACATTTTTGTTTGTCAAATGAAGCTATTCTGAGGCGGTAGTGTGGAAAGCTTCAGTCGTTACAGGGTGACATTTTGCTCCACTGATTACCACCATGAATTCTTGTTGGGTTATTTTATGACATAAGCCAGTTTCAGCAGATGTCCAAAATGTTCATGGGCACGGGAAATTAAATTTCACCGACAGCTTCCTCTTAACTCACATTGGCTTAGTGACATCTAGTGGCTCTCGTGAGACAGTACAAAAATAATCAGCCGTACGTTTTGTTGATCACTTGTATGAATGGTTATGAGGGCGTCTATGTGCCAATTTTTAGAGAATTTTAATTTCAGATACAAGTCTGCCATAACGAGTTGAATATCAGCTCATTTTCAACTCAAAATAAACTTATTCAAATGAAAAACAATCTCACCATGTATTGATACAATCTTAATTTATTGGCGTTATATTTATTTGTAAGGGGGAGGTTTCAGGAAAAGTCATTGATATCAGTGATATGGACCAAACATCAGCCAGCTCTGTGAGGCGCCATCCAGCCATTACAAAGGAGCAACAAGTAGTGTGGCTGTCAGTCTCCAAGTAAAAGGATTCCATCATTTGTGTTAGTGATATGGATCAATGTCAACCCTCTCTGGGGATCCAATTCCCGCTCAGGGCCTGACCTTGTTTACACCAATGCCATGCTTCTGTTTACGTGTATTGATATCATTATTCAAAACAGCGCAGTTTTCATTGTGCCGTGCATACAAATGCCTACTTGAAGAAAATGTGAAAATTGTGGCAATAAACCAAGTTCAAGCATCCAATTCAGAGAATCATTTGTCGACAGCCAGCTCCCAACATCAGCTAGGCAGACATCGGTTCACTTATCAATGACTGATTATTGGCAGAAACAACTTCAAATCATCAGCAGAATGCAAGATCTGACTCACCAGTGTCATATAAAGAGAGAACAGTTCAATTCAATTCATATTTTTTGCCACTGTGAAAAGAAAAAAGTCCCATCTAACAAGTAGAAATTGGACAATCAGACGGAAGTTCAGACCTTTTGCTGTTCTGTTTGGGCCTCGGGGATAGAAGGGAAGAAAAGGATAGGACAGACAAACAGGTTGTAGGGGGGGATTCAAGCCTTGGTTCGAGTAAGAGAGCAGGGAATAAAAGCCTAATTTAGGTTTATAATACAGATCCCTGACGAACTCTAACATCAACAAGACAACACTTTCATAATAATTGAAAAATACACATCTTTCAATGACTGGGGGAGCACTTACTTGAGACGCCAAAATAAAAAGAAAGAGTTATTCTGTCAAGTAAAATACTGTGATCCAAACATCTTTAAGAAAAAAAAAAGATGCTGACTCTACATAGCAGATCACCTTCTTTGTAAGTGGTTTTCATGCCCCCATGAAACCTGATATCAACGCTTTCTTTCTAAGGGGTCCTATTATACAGCTTTTTAACACTATCACACGAGTCTCGGTCCAAAAAACATTGTATTCAAAGTTTGTTTCCCCAAATGCAGCTTTTTCTTGGTTTTCTTCCATCCGAATATTGGATCATATGAGCTGCATTCAGAATCTGCTGTGTCTGTGTGAGCTTGACTGGCTCTGTCCAGTGCCCACACATGGGAAGAGGAGGAAATACATCCTCTGGTGCTGCGATGTGCCAGAGCAGAGCTGACTAATTGTGGGGGTCAAAGAGAGGGCCTACCTTGATAGGATTGGTTAAACCTCTGATGGTACTGCACAAAGTTTGATTTCTGATTGGCTGAGTGGACCACACAATTTAAAAAAACTGAAACAGGCCAGGGAGAGAGATAACAGATTATCTTCACTTCTGGGGCACCCTTCCCAGGATTGGGGATTCAGATTACAGTGAGAAAACCATTAGAACCTGAATTTTGCATGACATGACCCCTTTAAGGGCTTCAATTCACTCTCAAATAAAAATTAATTCTTTAAATTATAATTTGCTGAAAATAAATATTGGTTATAGTTTCCGCTGTTTATATTTGTGAAGGTTCCGGCGGAAGTTGTTTGGCAGAGTTCCACTAATGGCACTCTTTTATTTCGACGAAAGTAAATGTTGACAAGTGTTTCGGGGGATTTTATTTCTGAGGGTTCCGGCGGAAGTTGTTTGATAAAATACCATACCCGGAACGTCTTTATTTTGGTGGTTTCCGGGTGCGGAAATGGTCTGGCAGAGATCCACCACTGCAACGCTTTTATTTTGACGGTCTCCGGGTGCAGAAGTGGCCTGACAGAGTACCGCCACTGGAAGAAGAGGCTCTGCATAATTTACAGTGAGTCACTTTTTAACTGAATTTTACCACGATACGGGTCGTGCTACCGGTTATGTTGGTTGGAAATGAACCTCGTTAAGAGGCGCGGAGTTTGCACCATTGTTTTCGTGTTACTTGTCGGGTTGCAGCTAACGGTAGCTGTGTTGACATATATAGCTAGTACAGTTCGGCTGGTTAATCGCGATCAAGAGGAAGAGAAAAGTTAAATATTTCCAGTTATACTTGATCCGGAAAGATTAAGCTGTTGAACTGATCAACCAGCTGACCACATGCGAAAAGTGACTGGCTAACCAAACATTGACGCGAATCGTTGCCCAATATTGTGATTTCAACCTCAGCGGAATTCCTCCACTTTCCCATGTTGCTTCCGAGGTGTTGCGAATGTCTTTTCGTTCCGTGTTCTCTCAGATTCTCCGCTGATTAGAGAGCGCAGCGATGCCATGTGGAAGTCACATGAACGACGAGGATGAGGCGTAAACAACAAGGGGGCAGTTCCAGGAGTCATCCGCTGCACGCTGTGAGCCACAGGGAGGAGGAAGAGGAGGAGGAGGAGGAGGAGGAGGAGGAGGAAGGTATCCTGTCCCACCAGTGTCCCCCACTGACATCTTGAACATTTAGGATGAACAGCACCACTCAGCCCCCTCCTGTCATTGATGGGGATGTGGCAGTCAGCTATGTGTTGGTGCCATTCTTTCTAATAACCATCATTGGGATAGCTGCAGCTGTGGTAAGTTATTGTGAATGCAGGCTTGTCTTTGGAAAATCCACTCCTAATAAATGAATGCAGTTGCATTACAACAAGGCGAAACTGAAAGATCTACACATACAACTTGTCTTTTTCTTTCAGACCATGTATATTCGTAGGAAGAGGAGGTAAGACCACATGACACACCCTGGCTGTAGTAGCTTTCATGTTCAAATTGTGATACATTCAATTTCTCACACGCACACGCTCACTTTCTCAGAATCGACAGACTCCGTCATCAGCTACTACCGGTTTACACGTACGATCCGTCGGAGGAGCTCAACGAAGCTGAACAGGAAATGTTGTGGAGGGAAGAGGACACCAGGGTTAGTGCTCACATGTTTTTAAAGCATTTACAACAAAGTTTTATTTTTATATTATATACTTTATATTCAAATGTGGGTTTTATGACCACAGCTATGCAGGTTTTAGAGGGTTGTATTTAGTAATCACATTTCCTCAAATGACCATGTAAAAACCTGCCATCTGGTAACGGGTTTTCTCACACTGTAGGTATTCTTAGTTGCACCATTCACTTTAAATGCTCGAGCAGTTCCTCATTTTCATAGGTACTTCCTCCTCCAGATTAAAACACAATAAACTTTGTAGTAGTATTTCGCAATAAACTTTTACAACAGACATTTAGTTTCCCTCGAGTTGATCACAATGGCTACAATACTCTATATCAAATCAGACAGTGTTGTCAATCAGAGAAGTCCTCAAAGGTTCACAGAAGTCAGAGTGTTTATAAACTTACACGTTTTGTGTATTGGAAGTCTCCACAGAGGTAGAATGACACGGCAAGGTTGAATTCTGAAGTGTTTCCTCAAAGCTCAGGTTTGAAGCCATTCCATGTCGAGACTCTGCGACAGACCATCACACACCTGCAGCTACTTTAGAGTCACCAGTTAACCTTGGAATTGTGGGAGGAGGCTAGAATACCTGGAGAGAGCATACACAGACGGCCACACACGATACATTTAAAAAAAACACACACATTTGCATACATGTGGTTCAGTCCTTAACTCATGAGAGGAATCCCTTCACCATTATTTTATTATTTTATTCTCCCACCAGTCTTACATTAAACTTTTCTTTTATGTTCCCATTTCATGTAATGTGTTTCATTTGGAAGACAAACTGCAGACCTGAAGTTGTGTGCGTGTGTTTGTACTTAGACCTGAGAACCACTAGGTGGCAGTGTTGGTCATCTGTGTAGGTTTATCCCTTTAACCCAATTGTGAGGTTACGTGACAATATATTCAAATGGTCTGCCCACAAATATTGCAACACATTACGTTTATTCACGGTCTCTGTAGTATTGAACTGCAATATTCTCAATTCTACATGTTATATTCAATTTTAAAGTTTGCAACACCTAAATTGTATGAATTTGTCATTGAAGAGCAAATATGTCATCTTAGGGCGTCATCAGTGGGTCATTAAATTGCCCCCCAACATCTTTACACATTGTTATGTCTTACTTCTGCTTCTTAAAGTGGTTTTTGTTTAATTAAACATATCTCACGCTGTATTTTATGTCCTCAGATTGTGCAAGGCTGGGCAAAAAGTTATCAACAGCGAAGACCTCTTCTGACCAAAGACGTCACGGCGTGATGGTCATAAACCCGGCAAAAAAGTAAAAAAAAAAACAACTCTCTTCCACAGTAATCGGTCATTGTTGAATTCATGCACAATCGTTTTTTGTTTGTTTTTTTTTCTAGTGTTTTCTTTGCTGTTATCCTCTGAGGACATTAACAACAACAAGCATTTCAAGGCCTCCCGTCTTATATACAGATTGACTGTTGAGTTGTGAGGTTCTTTACGCCAAACCCTGTGTGCCTAACTAGACACAGTACCTTCAACTTATTTATTAGAAACTATTTATTCAATCATATTTTGACTGTGGTATTTGGAGGGGCAGAGGAATCAGGTTCCTTTAGGTTTTACTCTTTTGTTTACAGTCGCGATGTGTGGGCGATATGTGGCGAGCAGTAATGTTCCTGTGGGTTGCAGTAGGCATCTGTACCATGTGTGGTGAGGCTGTGAATGTTGTGCACTAGTTAAATGTTGATGCTCCTGTTGTGAGGATGTTTGTAATCACTGTTTTGTGTGTGTGTGTGTGTGTGTGTGGAGGTTGCTTCGTGTGGGTTTAAAATATGGTGATGAAATTCCAACACTGAATGCAAATACTTCAAAGAGTTTTACATTCAGTGAGTCTTGTTAGTTATGAAATAAATCTCTAAGATTCATCCAAGTTACTGTTATTTAAGCTTCAACTGATCTTTGGTTTTAATTTACTTAGAGAATGAAGTGGATGTCCCCTGATTCACATCTTTTTGTTGTTTAGCCAAATCCCTGTGACTCCTATCAATGGTATGAAAAAGGAACAAAATGCCAGATATGGAACTAAATAACACCAGCCCACGCTTCCAAAATGAGTGGTGACTAGTACCCAAAATATGTCCTGTCTGTAAGGCATGGCACCAGCAAATTTTACCTCCAGCTTAAGAATATGTTCAAATGGATGCCATAAGTCTGACTGTATGAAGCACTCCAGAAGTCTGTTTTCTTTCCTTTCTTTAGGAATTATAACTTCTCCCGGTCTTTATTCGTGAATGTACAGTGAGAATAAGACCGTTTGACTGTTTCCATTTCTGGAACAGGCTTTCAGTTCAACCGTTAATATATTATAAATAGCCAATAATGCTCAAATGGGATGTTGTCTGGTATGACATCTGGAGGTGCTTCAATCCTACGTGTAAATGTGTCACGCTCTGAACATGTCAATCTATTCCTCGGTGTGTTTCCCCCCCATCCCATTCTTGATTTTCTATGCATATGAGTCATTTTCCTAATTTGGTGAGAGACCTCCGTTTAAGCTGTACAAATATTTACTCAGATGAGTGATTTGCACCGGCAAATTTAACAAAGATGGCTCTTAATTTCAGGTGGCAGAACTACTGATGCTATTTTGAAAGCACCGTTATTGATGTTTCTTTAGACTGTTGCTTGAAGAGACTGTTGAAACACTGAATATGAATAAAATCCTTTGGTCTTTTCTTATGGGTCGTTTTGTTTTTGCGCAAAAAATAAGAAAAGGAATAAAAAAGACACACATGACAGAGAAATGACAAAGAAAATTCTCTTTATTGACCATTTCTGATACAAATTGTTGTAGGGCACCATAGAAATATAGACATTGTACATTTATATACGGTGTACATTAAAAAGAATGATCCATCCTATTGAGTTTACAGTATATAAAGTCAACCGATGTGTGATGTTTGTATGTAAAATGACATAATTTTTGACAGAAGTTGGGGGAAAAAAAAAAAAAAAAGACATGAAATGACCATTTGTATGAGTATGGTGAGGGTGGCTGTGTGTGGTTGTGCCAGACACACGGGGAGAAGAGGGGAGGCAACAGAACAATGGAAAGAGCGCCCAGTCTATCACAAACACACAAAACATTTGTCCATGAAAAAAATCTGAACTGACATTTCAGTGCACCAGAGGAATTAAAACAAAACAAAAAAAAGATAAAAACACACCTGCTAATCTACCACAGTCAGCAAACAGTCGTCAAGCTGACAGGTCTCCCTGACTTGCTTCACACGTTAAAAAAACAAAACAAAACAAACCTGTCTGAAAACTCAGGTAAGGAGCTAAGCTGTGCTGTAATTACACAATCACAATTTCTCAGATATCGTGTTACAGTCAGGTTTCTTTTTTTTTTTTTTTGAAGAAAAGAAAATACAAACTTTGTAATAACGACATCTTTCCAACTCATGCCAGAGGTTACAGTTTCAAAAAACAAGTTAAAACCAGTTAAAATGCATTTATATATGGTAAAGTAAGCAGTTGAGTGAGGTATGAAAATCCCAGGCCTTGTCTCGCCTGTTTGCAGTTTTCCGGGTTTTGTAACTGAGGTTGTAGCAGCTTAGGTGTGTGGAAAAACCCAGTTAAGTGGACTGTGACCGCAGGTTCCCTGACACTTAAAAAAAAAAAAAAAAAAAAATACACAAACATTTTGTTTCTGTAGCAGACAGCATAAGGACACACATCTTTAAAAGACTAAGAAAAAAAAAAAAAAAGAGTTAATTACTGTTCTGAGTGATGATAAAAAGACGAAGCTATAGGTGAAGCCATGAGAGCTATGATGGAATGGAAATAAAAACGTACAGCCCTGTGGGATAGAAGTGCCACCAACTATCCTGTAATACAATCAAACTCCTTGTTTGACCCAATTGCAGTTTTGCCTTACGACTTGATTGAGCGAGCGCCTGGAAAACCGAGGAGACACGTGAAGACAAAGACGCCAATGTAACAGCATTTGTAAAAGCTCCCTGAAGAAAACGACACTGATGACCGTCAGCCTAGAACTCTGCCAACCCTATCCTTAAAAAAAAAAAAACATATGAGATACCAAAACAGAATCGAGTTTTAATAAAAACCATGGAAGAAAGCAGCACACTCATGTTTTTTTTTTTTTTTTTTTTTTTTAATAAAG
>OMNM01000529.1:0-19540 GCA_900302745.1 Parablennius parvicornis
CAATCTGTCTCAAGTGTCTTTTATGGTAATGAAGGAGAATGTTGAAATAACTGTTTTTCATTTGAAACATTCAATTGATAGAAATGATTTTAGTTCAGCAAGTACATCTGTGAATTGTGCCGACGCACCGTGTTTCTTAAAAACTTGGGCGTATGTCTGCTTTGTATGCAGCGGCAACCTTTGTGCTTTGATGCGTGCCAAACGATTAATATTAATGCTTGCAAGCAGTATTCAGTGGGAACAACATGTACACGATGGACAGATGGGCGGACAGGTGATGCAGAGCATGGATATTCAATCAGAAAATGACAAATCTTGTTCTTCTTTCTCACAATCAATACCTTGAATTAAAGATTTTTGCTTTCTCTTTGTTAATAATGGCAGTTTCAACGCATATGCACCTGAAGTTTATGTATTTTTACCCCACCCCACATATTAGTCTGCTGTTTGAGAAAATAAATTGGATTCATACTTGCCGATGTTATTCCCCTTATCACTCCACACAGGTCTGAAGCTTTATATTCTGTCACCATGTTTATTCTCTTCAGAGAAGCAGAAGGTCAAGTGACATTTAAGTCTCACGGACATCCTGATTTATTTTCTCCGTCTGCCTTTCAATGCACAATTTCTTTCTATCGATGTACCTTCGTCTCGACCTCTGCAGCATGTAAAACTTTTGTGCGAGACTTCTCTTCTTGCTGGATTTCTTTCATTTCCACTCGTCTATTAACGACGAAATCTGGTGAAAAAAAAAAAACAGGTGACTGTGGTTACATTTTACCCAATTTGATGTGCCAATATTTCTCTTCTGTAGAAAAAGATAATGAGGCAGTGAAAAGTAGGAGACTCATTAATGGCGGATTTGTTCCCAGCGGCTGCTGATTTTTGTCTCTACTATGCGTAAATAAAGCAATAAATCCTTCTTCAGGAATGATGTAATCCATATTATCCTTATCTGGGCATCCCTACTTTAGATATTGTAGCTCATTTCTTCAGTTATCAACAGAATCCCATGCTGGTCTACATTTTCCTCCTTTCTACTTAATTATTTTTGATACAGGGAGGGATGGAATTCATCTGCATAAATACTGAGGCTATGTGGCAAACAGATGTGCGACAGATAGATCTGCCAGTCAGTAGAAGAGGAAGATGTGAGTGAAGATTCAGGGGGATATTGTCAGATGGAGGCAGATGATCCGCTGTGGTGAACCCTGAAAGGAATAACTTCAGAAATCACCACTGAGGTTTTATGCTATGATGCCTTTACCTAATCTGCTGCGTCTGTTTAACTAATAATAATAATAAAAAAAAAAACAGTTCATTGTTGGCTCTGCACCCGATGAGTTGCATCGAATTAAGTGATCACTCTCAACATTCCACTATTGCATTTTCTCCAATAACATAACAGTTGATGCATTACTTCTATAACGTCCCCTCATCTGCCTCTAATAACTACACCGTTCAGTTGAAACATTGTTATATTTACACAAGCTTCTAATGGTGAGAAAAATAACTTTTTAAACGCAGTATTGTTGGATTGATCAGTTCAACTAAACTCGACTTGCCAAGAAAAAAAATGACACACGATCAACGTGAGATCAATCCAAAACCATCCGTGCCTGACTCATCGACATCAGATTGAGCCGTGCACATTTTAAAAGAGAAATATTTACTGTATGATCAGCAAGTTATGAATCAGCACTGCTCTGCCAACTCCTACACAGGCGGTGTGATAATAGAGAAGCAGGGGGCCAGAATGGCCTCTGGTGTCCTTGTGGCGTCATTGGGGTTGAATATGTGTGAATTAAGATTGAAAGTGAGGCCTGCAAAAGTTGCTGAAAACATCTATAGAAATGTTGCCAATTTAAAGTAATACAACAGAGTCATAGTGTGCACCTGTGCTATACATGTGCAGTTATTTCACTACACTGGTAATTGTTTTCTTATTTTACTAAAAATGATTAAGTAGACCACATTTAATTAATCAGCTCACCTCATAATAGCCCCATTAATATGACTGAAGTGCTCACTCATTGTCAAATCAGAGCTTTTTGTCTGAAACAAGGAGGGAGAGAGCGAAAAAGAGGAAACATTTGTTTCCTGTCCAGTCATTACCAAATTGAGCCAAAGCAACAACAGCAATGATTTGTACCCTGCATTGTTCTATTCACAGCAGCCGTAAGCCTATTCTCTTTCAGTGGCAATTAAAATATACTGCTGCCGGCAGCCTTTGTCAAGTCAGTTTTTCTGTCCTGATAATTTTTTGACAAAGAGCTTTTCAAACTGGACAACATGACACATCCTTAACCCTTTTAACCTCATTCACACAGCAGCCATTCACTCAACGAAGACAATCATCAGCAGAGGAAGCGACCGAGAGAAATGGACTGAATCCGATTACTTGAACATTATTAAACAGATAAATAGTGAATGGTGTTAAAAATGTGGGTTATACCACGATTTAGAGGTCAACATGTTCGCTACACAGCCGGCATATCAGCAAGAGTTTCCTCCCACAGTCCTTGGATTGTATGACTTAGCCGGTGACTTTAAATTGCAAACGTGTGTGAGTGTGTGTTGTCTGATCTCTCTATGCTGTTTTCTGTCAAACTCAGTTCAACTGGAAATAGCGTTATACAAGCTCGGGGTTAAATTAGCTTCATCCAAAGAAGATGACTACTTATTCATTGAACAACATAGTTTGGAACAGGCATTTGTGGATTCTTCGATGCACCGTTCTGCAGTGTTCTCAAGCCTGTTTTTAATTCTGCCTGAGACCTGGACGATCCCGAACCCCAGTTTTTACTTGCCAACTTGAGGACATGGGCTGATTCTTTAAATCTTTTGACGATATTATTCGGTGCAAACTGTAGGATCTTCAAAGTTCAAAGTTTTTTGTTTTAAATTGTTTTATTTTAACAGTAGATGTAGTTTTACACACTGACAAGCGTCAGTCTATTTTTTTTTTTTTTACATCTACAAAGCTGTACCTCTTTGAATTGCCTGTTTTATACCCACTCATATTACTGACCTGTTGATACCTTCCCTAATTAGTTGCCAAGTGCTCCTTGTGTTGCTTTTGATTTCTGCTAATTAATTTTCCTCGTTTCTTACCCCATTGTAAAAAAAATTTTTTTAATGTTGTTTTCAAATATCATTCAAAGGGCTCAGTTTTAACATCTGATATGTTGTTGGAACGTAATACAAGTTTATAAGATCTGCTCTCTGAAGAGATTGCAACAGAGTATAAAAACATTGCTACAATGAACCTCTATGTGTGTGTTTAGTCCAGCAGGCTGCACTATTTGGAAGTCTTCAGTACGCAAAATACAGTACATATTAACCCAGGTCTTGTATGGGGAATAATCCAAAAGTTTTGTTGGTGATTTAAATGGTTAGACAAGCATATTAAGTATAGTTCATCTGCAGTATTATTCCAGTTTTCTACAGGCACATGGAGTTAGAGCCTCTCCCAGTTGGGCTGTTGTGTTGACACACACATGCTGCGGTTTGAGGATTTTGAAAGGGGGTTGCAGTACCTTCAAAAATCTACAGGGAAAACACACTAATCAGCAATAATATCATGACCTCCTCTATTATTGTGTAAGCATCTTGCTTGCTGTCACAAAACCCTTTGACCCTTTCAAAGCTATTACTCATCAGAATGTTTGCTGTTGTATGGAAGTTGTAAACTGAGACCTGCTTAGCGATATGTTGATCAGTTTTGCTGATTCACCATCTTTCAACTTTAGATAGATGCACAATAGATAACATCAAGACAGCTGCAGTTTTTGGAGAATCAACTTCTCAGTTATCTGTCAATTAAAGCCTAAACTTCTATTCTCAATTTTAACACTTTCAGATGAAATCTTTTTATATGATTCCTGCAATGTGGTTCTAATGTTATGGCTGATTGGTGCATGCATTCCAGGCAAAAAGCCTCCCAGGAATTCTTGTCATGAGGCAACAGTAATCAAAGGTAACTTTGATAATAAAAAAAAAGAAAAAGCTTGAGAAAGCATTGCTGCACTCTGTCAATTTTGATTTAACACACAGACTAAACAATGCAAACATGAATTATCCGGCGTGATTTTATTTTCTTCATTGGTTGGAAAACCTCATTTATGCTCACCATAGGAATTCAACAGTCACTCAACAATACACAGTTGTACGGCAACAAATAGGACAAACTCAGATCCAAATAGTGGGTTGCGAACAGGAAGCGGGAGCCTTATGTCACACTTCATATAGGCTCTGTTTAGGAGCTGTTGTTATGCAGGATCAAAGCTTTCGCCATTGCGATTCCCTTCCAGTGAGATTTCAGCGCTGTGCAACTCTCAGCTCAGCTCAGGGATTAGGCCAGCCTTGAATTTAAAGGGGTGGGGGTGAATTTTAGCCTACAGGGGGTGGCATGTTTCTATTTATGGCATGAGCCGCATAAACTCAAGCTTGGTGTCTTGCAGGCATTCACTGGCTTCTTGGCCCTGTTTTGAAAGAAATGCTGCAGTGCAATTATGCATCGGCACAAAATGAGCCTCATGCAGGTATTTTTCCTCCTTAAAACAGGGTGTGTGTGTGTGTGTTGGGGGGGGTCTTTCATATACTGTGTAGCAGACATGGCACTGTTACATACCAAAGCTATTTTTTGTAAGGTTCTCCCAAGCTATCTTTATATCTGTGAAAATGCATCCGCGAAACATTTATAGTATGACAAGATGTTTCTCCTTCATGCGTATCCATGCTGAACTCTTTAAAATTAATGGGAACACGCTGAGGTTCAGTCTTCGACTGTCATCTTGAGTGAAATGCAGGTGTCACGAGATCATCGGGGCCCGGGGCCTCATGTCACATCCACCAATCATACCGGATCTGAGCGCATATCAACCAATTACGCACCCACTGTGCATAAGCGAGGAGGAAAAGACATGTTGGGTATGTAAAAGAGGTTGCAGATGACAGAGCAGCTTTGACAGGAATGGCAAGTTGCCCATTTTCTAATAATAGTCAAATTAGTTTGCTTAATTTGCCTCTACTGGTTTCTGTTTTTCACTCGTAAGAAACTCCAGAAATACTTGCATAGTACCTGGTTTCTGCAACAGCTACACCTATAACATTAACATTTCCATTATTTTGTCTCGATTATATCACTATATATTGGATTTTTTTTTTTTTAAAACAAGAATTGTGACACTTTGTTTATATGATAATAAGTGAGTCCTTTTTCTATACTCTTTTTCTTCTGTGTACGACATATAACGGATCGTATTATTTCACCTTTATGTTGAAGTGATGCGATACACAAACTGATTGAACCAATCATCCCACATAAAGATGTCATCAGTGCCACCAAACCCTTTGTTGTATTACTTGTATGTTCTAGTCTTTCATCTATGCATGCTGTTAGATTTCCAAGTAGACCTGTATAGTATTAAAGCAGTTCTCTTTGTGAAGTGTCTGATTACCTCACTATGATGAGCATAACACTAAGTTCAGATGATACCTTCTAAGCTGATGACATTTTCTGAGTTTCTTATTGTCTTTTTATGGATTTTATAGCTGCTTCCTTACTGAGTGGCCCACAAGCCAACTACCAAACCAGACACACCCGTTAATGGGCAGCTCTCCTCATACTGATCTCAAATCTTGAAGAAAGCATCAAGGGTAATGTTAATCTTATTAGCTAGAGTAACCTTTAAAAACATTACAGATAGCTAAGACACTAACTCATTAAATTGGTCAAAAATCCAACTATGAATGCCCTTAATTTTTAAATCCAATCGATATGGACCTCCATTTCTGGAGGTATATGGTATATAAGATATCTCTCCACCTGTGTACATTCAAATTATTTTCCTTTTCATATCCTGTCAATCATCTTTGATGCTAACTAAACACTGATTGATGGTGACTAGAGCCACTCACAGCGTTGTTATAAAGGCAGGTTACATCTTCCGCCCAGACAGACAGACAGAGCTATGCAGACAAATTCAAAATTCAATAACCAACTTAACAAAAATGACTTGAACTGTGGAAAAGAACGGATGTGTGGAAATAACATGGAAATAACATGGAAACTCCAGACAAGTAGAAGCCTGAACATGAAGAATTCTGTTTCAGTCCAAGCTTGTAATAATTATGCTACACATATGTTCCATTGCAGACTAGAGTTTGCACTCTTGCCTCACATCAAAAATAGCCATGTTTGAGTTCAATTGTTCCTGGTAGCAGTGGAATGATGGACTTTTCTGCATGGAGTTTCCATGTTATTCCCATGTTTATATGGATTTTCTCTCAGTACTTTGGTTTCTCCTTCCCTGTGTGTTGGATCTATAATGAACTTGCAACCTGACCAAGGTTTACTCTGCCTTTGAACATAGTCAGCTGGGATTGTTTCCTGCTTGCTGCATCTCTAATTTGGATGAACGAGTATGGAAGATGGAGATATGGATTACCAGTAGCCGTAGGCCAGTGAAGGACTTATAGTCTTTCTAGGATGAGTGAACGTTTTTTTTACCAAACTACTGTGAGAGGCTCTAGCAATTCACAACACAAGTCTAAATGAAGAGGGTCTCGAGGATGAACGGATGGATGGATATTGAGTATATTGTGGACCTAAGTTAACTTTTTGAGTGTTCTCTGCGGTGTCGCTTGGCCCCAGTTGTTTCATCTTTCCAGAATGTGTTCCCAGCGAACGCGCAGAGATGAATACTGTTCATCATATCTGTGTGTAATGATTCAAAAACCTGCAGAGAAGATAAAATATCTAAGAGTTGAGTGGAGCTGAGACTACAGGCTCCACTTCGATGCTTCTCTTTTGGAACGTTTCATTGCAGTCGTACCATTTTTATTCAAGTGTTACCTCTTGTGAAGGGAAGCAAACGGCTGAGTCGGGTCTCTGAGAAATCGGTGACAGCAGAAATGTGCCGGCCCGGCTGTTGTACAGGGAGCAGCTGCAAAAAAAAAAGAAGAAAAGATTTAAATACAATTTAGATTGAATATTTTTTATTGTATTTTCTCTCTCCTTTCCTCAGTGGATTCATGCGTCAGAACAAGTGTGTGCCGCTGTGGGACAAAAGAAAGGGACAAAAAGAAATAAGAAAAAAATTGTTGGAGCAAAACATTTCTGCTTTTCTGTGCTGATGTTAAGAATTCATGCAGTAGCCTCCCGCTCTCCCAGTAAATAAGCTCTTAATAAAATGCTAATTAATATTTAATTGTCTCATTGTGCATTATTAAAGCCGTAATGAGCCAGTTAGGCATTTCTCATTGCCCTAGGTAATTAACTGTGTTGATATTTACTCTGAGATATTTCTTAACTTGTTCACTTGTTGTTTATGAACTTTACTCGTCTGGTAAGTGACTGCAGCACATTTAGCGGCAATAAAAAAGCTCAAAGAACCGAAAATAGACAGACGGGGTGAAAGACCAATAGCCTTACAGTGATTAAAAACAATTTATAAAGCATTGACAATGACATGCTAATTCTCCGGGAGTTTATTTTTTTCTCTTCTTTCTCAATAATTTAGTTTATGTACTAATAATCATCCCTCCTGTGATGCAGCACTAAATACACATAATGGCGCTGGATTTAAATCCATTAATTAGGCTGAATAATTGAAAATCTGGCTGTGGTTTAAGGGTTAATCAGCCGGTATAAATAAAACATCCCACGCAGTCCTGCCCGTCTACAGAAGAGAAGAAGACACATTAAAGAGGATTTGTCTCCCTCGCAGCGGAAGACTCTATATGTTTACCTGCTTCGCCTGCGGATTGACTTCATCTTGGTAAAGATTTTGCAGCTTCATCTCTCCAATTTCACTTCAGAAGCATCTCCTTGACATTTTCTTGAAGTTTCTGGTAAACATGTGGTGTTTTTTTTTTTCCCCAAGAGGGTTTCAAAACTTTGATGATTAAAGACTGTGCCCTTGATGATGTTTTTTCAATACAAATATTTGTACATAGTTAAAAGTGTCAATACAAAAATGATTTTATATTCAAAAAGATATAATTAGAAGAAGCACCTTGTGGGTCAACAAAACAGTGTTCTTTGTTGTAATGCAACACTGAATATCCCACTTTTGTAACGCCATGACTTTTTGTGATAATAATCGAGTAACTGATTACATTTGTAAAACCAAAAAGAGTCTGAGTGAGCTTGTTTCTCATTACTTTTGTTGCCTATGAGAACAGTAATAGGGAGACTGAGGCAAGTTTTGGCTTTTAACATTACTAATTTTTTTTTTTTTTGGGCAAAATGTTGATGTGAAATAATTACACAGAAGAAAAGTTGAATTTGAGATAGTGTGCAGGATGGGAAAGATCCCCAAATAATTCATAAGTCCTCCTCACTCATCTACCTAAAATGGAAACAATACATAAATTATCATTGATTTACTAAATGTCTGTTCACTGGACGAAGTTACTCGATCCTCCTGAAAGCAACACAAGAGGCTCATGAGGCTCACTGACATTAGCATTAGCCTGTGTCCACATTCACATCACATTTAATTCAATCTTGGGTTGTGTTTCAAAGAGCTGTTGCTGTTTTGGGTTATTTTCGTCATTAGTTCACAACTCATATTCTTTCAGAAATGGTTAACATCCAGATTTTAGATCTTCTTCCTTCCCACTAACTGCTATAATAAATATAGCCGGACTAAATATATGAATCAGTTATTCGAATGACAAAGTAGGGACATTTCCAAAACAAGAAAAAATTACAAACTATTCGTAAAGTACTCAGCTACTTTTCAAAGAAGTTACAGATTTCTGTGATCAACACTGAATACCGCCGGGTACTTTAACTTCTCAGTTAACCAAAAATGTTTTCTGTAATTTAATTCTTTAGCTGTTTAATGCACAGTTTTGGTAATATTTACACTTTTACTCCAGTAATAATTGCCATATGGACAAGAGATTGAAAAAAAACAAAGCTGTAATCAACACAAATATTTGAAAAAAGACATTAGTTTTGCTGCCTAATGGTCGTATATTTTCTACATGTTTTTGTCAGTATTAATAGGATTTTCAAGTAATATCATTTTTTTTTTACCTAAACTAAGATTTCACTTGAGTGAAGAAAACCTAACTTGAGGACTTTTACATTGAAAAACTGGCTGGCTTTCAAGCACTTTAATACAGGAATCTCCGATGTTGAGCTGATGAACGGCTCGACAAAAAGTTTATGTATGGAGGACAAACTGATCACTTCTGAAGGGCATCTTGAACCCTCCACTATGTACTCCTCCACTCCACCAGAGAGTGGAGCGGCTTTCTGTGCGCTGGAGAGGATTGTGTGTTGGCAACGGACCTAACGAGTGTCCTATCCTTCACTGGCAGCGTAATAATTTGGAGAATAGGAGTAGGCTGGTCAAGCTCTCGCCCCTGAGCTCGAGAACCTCACAGGAAACGAGGAGATGATACACAGCATTTTGGCTCGAAACCTCGTTGCAGTTGAGTTCTGTCGGAGACAGATTGTCCTCTGGCTGAGTGCTACAGTTTGAACCACTTGTCACTGCTCTCCCTTCTCAAAAAAAAAACCACAAAAAAAAAACCTTGCTGAACCAATCAGGACGACCTGTGAGGGGAGTGTTTGTGTGCCAGCATCCGCTGATGTGATCGTGGTGGTTTTCAACCTCAAGTCTCCTTACATCGGTGCAGTTTTCTCCTCAGGATTGGAGTGATGACAGTAGGATGAAGTGTTTGCTGAGATTCAGAGAGAAATCGGACCAGTGTTGGGAGAACGCTAGGGGGGGGGCTTTGGTGGTGTTGCAGTGTTGTTGAAGTCTGCAAGAGAGGCAATAAAAGATCTGCATTGGCAACATTCTTGCATTATCTTGTTTATCACCTACATGGGGCAGAAGCCTTTATTGGTCGGTTTGATTAAGTAGAAACATTTATCTTAATTGAATCCTTTAGTTTGTCTGTATAGCTCTACAACTAAACCGTAATATTCCTGTCAAAAGGCACTGAACATGGCTGATTGTGAATTTTTTGCAGGCAGTAATATTTTTAGGGACCGAACCCGAGGACCAGGACTCTATTGTAATTGATGTGTTTTTCCTTATTTCCTTATTCCTTGAGATTTCTCCTTAAAAGAAGCAGTGATCGAACACCTTGAACAAGCGGCGACTGTGGTTAAACCGTGACTTTCATCGACAAAGCAAGCAGATCAGCAGCACGGCAAGAACCTGCCGAACAAGACGATGTAACACGTGGGGAAAATTCCCTAAAACATGACCGTTTTGACGAGCAGGAGCAATAGTGGCATTGTTTTTGTGCCCGCGATTCCAAACGAAGGTGCAAAATCGTGCGTCTGCGCCAAACTGAGCCTCCTGGTGTTTGAAGTTTACATCTGACTGCTTTGAAACCCATATAGACTGAAAGACAACAAATTTTCCTCTCAAACTATAATAATTTTATGAAAAATTTTGCCCGAAAACTGTGGATTTTGCGGAGCTATTTCCAAAATATGTTGATAAAAATTGTCCTCTCCCCCACTCTGTTGGACACAGCTGCAATTAGTGATGTCATCAGTGTTGGATATTAAGTGTTTAGCTACGGGTGAGCTGACTTTCAAAATAAAAGCCCCAAATATTTTCAAAATAAGTCTGTCTCTTAAAAACTACACCTAAAATCTTAAAATTGATATTTAGGGATTAGCTAGATTAGAGCTTCGATGGCTTTTGACGTAAAGGTACCCCACATTTTTTCAAAATAAAAGTCATGAAAAGTTTTGTTAAAACTTTCAAAAATGTATATTTTTATTAATATTTACATCGGCCAGAAGCCATGATTGGGCCGACCCCAATGGGCCAGAGCCCAAGATTCCGACCAATGCTGCTTGCAGCTTTAATTATTGAATGTATTTTAATTATCATAATTTTATGTTTCTTTTGATTTAATCTATCATTTCCAGTTATTGCTCTTTTCTAAAACTATTTACTGATGTTTTGGCATTTTAGTTCTTAGTTTCTATCTCTGTACTCACACCTTTTATTAGATTATTTTATTTTATTTCCCATTTTAAATGTCTGTCTTCTGCTTTATATGTTTTGGGAATTGTATGTTCTATTCCAGGGTTTCTCTAAACATTGTGTCCCTGTTTATGTGTGGGGGGGTTAGGATTTTGTTTTGAGGCTTGTTAAATCTGAGTTTCACAGTTAAAAGTAGTCCAATATCGGGATATGCACCTGCTTGATGACATTACTTGGAACTGTTTAGTAGAGCTGTTACAGACCTATAAAGTTGAATAAGTAAGTGATGTAATTTTTTTTTTTTTTTTTTAAACAGATGAAGACCGCAAATGTAGAGGCGCTCTCAGTTTCATGGCCTATGTCCTGGTGTCCCTGCAAGTAATTTCAATCCTCTCTACAATGTTTGCAACCTCTTGCCAGAGGTTTAAGGACATCTGTGGGCAGTTGCACTTCTTTAAATTGGGATTGTACAAGTGTGAATACTGGAGAAACTACTTGCTCATCCTCTCCTTAAACCAAGAATCCATGACTTTTTTTTGTTAGCTTCTTTCCTGAAGCATGCACATTTGGCACTTTTTCATTGTGGACTCCACACACATCACACATTTTAGGATGTCTGCAGAGAAGCCTGTGAGATCTTTTTCAGAGTTGGGCATATGACATGAAAAAATAAAAATAAAACAAAACCCTTGTGATTTTTGTGTGGATGCTTGTGGACATGCATTTGTAGTCAGCAGAAATAATTTTTTTCAGATTGCCTTTTGTTTTTTGTCTTTTTGTTTTAAAAATAGCTCCAGGGTGGGTGTACGCCTCAAAACATAGTGAGCGATATCTGCTATGCATTAAAACTACATCTGCACTGAATAAAAAAACAAAGTTTCTTTTTCAAGCCTGCTTTCCAATGAGTAACACAAGTGGCTTTTATAAGCTAGAACCTAAATGAAGAAGTGAAACATGTTTTATATATGTCCCCACGCCATCACAGCTGATGAGAGTGTGTGTGTTTATGTGTAGGGGGTGGAGGATCCATAGCCAAGCTAATGGCTAGAAAAGAATCGAACGTTAAAACTGACCATCAAGAGACCACGGAGCAAATAGAATTCTAAAACAACAATACAATGAAACATGAAAGAAGTTAATGGGTCAGGAAGCAGTCGAATGTATCTGTGAGAATGTTCATAACAGACCTTGATCTTTGCTGATCGAAATGATGCTCGCCAGTTACAGTGTGTTCCGGGAACCTTTAACAAAATCAGGTGAATAGAGTATGTGTTGTAAGGAGAAGATTTGATTTACAGCGAACGACACACGTAAAAAGGGTCACAGATCAAGGGCTGTTTTTTTCTTTTCTTTTTTTTTTTTTTTATTTTGTTAGAAGTGTGCAGTGATGTGTTGATGGGTTAATGATGGGACAAACTGGATATCAGTGATAAAGAACATCACGAGCTGTCTTGCAGGATGATTTATGTACAAAACCCCAGAATAATCCAACAGTAAAAGGATTGCCTGGGCTGTGAAAGAGGAGCACAGTTTGTATCGAAAACCAATTTTAGCTGTGACTTGAGACTCACTGATATGCCAGATACCAGATATTCATATTCAGAAACATACTGATAGGCTGTCCTCTTGAGAGCTATGACCCAAGGGAGTAAAATGGGCACTGAATCTTTAGATCTTATCTATGCCATGCTTAAAATGTTGCCTATAAATGTGGCCTATTTAAACTAAACTGAAGTAACATATGAACTACCTAATGTTCCAAAAACCTATACTGACAAAATGCCGTACTCCCTCATTAAAGCTGATGTGTGCAGAATCCTGCAGCTTTGTTGATACCTTAGGCAAATTCAAACACCACCATGACAGTTGTATTTAGTCCAGCACTCAGCATCACGGGAGCTGATAAAGGTCTATTGCATCATATAAGTTAAAAACATCCAACAAACCCTCTGTTTGTATACTGTCAATAATGTACTTATCACTGCTTTGTTCTCACTGCACCACAACTTTGAAGTCATCATAAATGCCATAATTTAGAGCCATTTGGTGTTGACTGACTGTTTTCTATAGCTTTTTAGTGACACGTTTGACTTTGCTTGTTGTTACAAATTTGCAATTATGCTTAATTCTATTCAAAAGATAATTAAAAATAAAGCTTTTGATGGCCCCTGAGTGGAAGAATCTAGCCTCAACATTCTTTTTTATAATAATCAGGTTACATTTGACTTGATTTTCCTGGCAAACTGCTCAGCCCCCTTTTCAAGACTCTATAAATGAACTTGTTGAAGTGTTATTTCTATCCAAAACAACAGAAATCTCCTCTGTACTGCTTCACCCTGTTTGATCTGGTAATTTAAAATTCATGTTCTTCCACGTTTTGGCAACATTATTATCTTTTAATGCTACAGAGCCATCATAATCCCATAAAACCATCTTTTTTAATCTAGCGAAATAATAACTTGTGTGCAGAACTTATCATCTTATGCACATAAATGATTGTGTCAGCATGAGATAACATGTTGATAAAGAATATATTACAAATTTGTTTCTCTGGGCTTCCCGGTATCCGTGTGTGAGTCTCTTTTCAACTGCAAATGAAGAACTCACCATCCATCCCATAACTCCAACATATTGTCAGCCCATCACAGGGTGAGTCACATACTTACATGTTCAGACAACTTTAAACTCTCTAACTTCAAATGCATGTTTAAAAAAAAAAAATTAAAAATTAATGCACACAGAATGAGGACATGCAAACTGAGGTGAGAGTATTAACCACCACACCACAGTGCAGCTCGAACTTGCTGCCTTGACGCATTTACTATTGTATCATTGTACTATTGGTTACCATTAAGTGTTTACAGTTTAATTATAGAAGCAACTCGATTGCAGACAGTGTGATGATACTGCTTAACATGAGACCTGTGATTCAAAATAAAGCCATTTCTTATATAGACCATTTAATTCAAATTACACAGTTAGAGGAGCGTTCATGTTTTTACTGGCACACACAGCTGCAGGAACTAATTAGGGGGGGAAAAAAACCCGTTAAAATTTCATTTATAAAGTGGTTTAATTAGCATTAGTCCATGCAAAGCTATGCGCCCTCTAATGCACCTCCAGGGACCACCTGTGGACCTCCACCTCCTCCCAGGCCAGTGATTCTTAAAATCCCGGTAAACTCCAGGGAGCACAAACCAAACAGTAGATATTTTTTTGCCGCAGTCTAGCATCACATTTTCCACACATGCGCATAGGAAAGTGCCATTAGTCAATATTAGTCAAAAAGGCAAACACAATAGTCAAAGCATCATTTGAATAATTAAATAAAGCTGCATTATTTCACCCCGCATTTGGAATTCGATGCCTGTCCGACCACATTTGCTTGCAGCCAGCTCAGCTCTGTGTAATGGGACTAACAACTCCCATAAACCTAAACTGGAAATGTAATGAGAAACGATTCATCATGCAACACAACCAGCCTGTCAAACAGTGTAATCTATTGACCACAGCAGTGTTGTATCTGATTCTTTTAGGAAACATATTGGGCTCCCTGTAAGAATAATGATACCTGCTTGCCTCTGTTTGTATGGTGCTGGCAGATATGTTTCATGCTATTTTGTGGGGGAACTTGATGTATTCAGTGATGTATTGTGGTGGAGATTAGGGTCACTGAACAATCTGCTTGAGCTGGAAAAAATATTTCTGCTGTCAAATTTATAGTGTAACTCAGAAAAGAGGGGCAATGTTTTTCAAGTGGACTGCTCTGCGATGATTGAGGCTTTTCGTCTGCGTCCACCAGTTCATATGCAAATATTAGATAAAGTAATCAGTCCGATTCAATACATTCAAACCACAGCAGGAAATCTACAAAAAGTACTGATTTTAGTTCATCAAAATTGCACTGTTCTGGTTAAACGTGTCAAAAAAATTATAAATTTTACTTTCGTCAAGGTGGTGATAAAATAAATTGCATTGGTTTCTGTTCTTGTATTCATTTATTCTCTTGTTGTCTCTCACACATGGTGACAAATTGTTTCTGTTTTTCAAATCTGACACAGCTGAGTGAAACTTAGTTCAGGTTTTACTGTCATGTCTGCAGCACCTCATCAGGATACCAAGCCAGAATATATATCTAAACCATATTTCACCCATGTAGGAAAACAATGCTATTCAGTGGTCCAAAAGGTGGTCATGGCTGTCGTGTTTTGTCACTTAATTCTAGAAATCAAAATACAGATATAACGTTTTCACTATACAGCTTTGTGGATCAACATTTGACTCTGTCCACTCCTCTCTATTCTCATTCCCTGTCTGGTATGCAAGTAGAAACAATTCGGATCTGCTCTTGTTCATTGCTGCCTGCATAATGTGAAGTCAATGAAAATGCTGATATTTTGTAAAAGTCGTCATCTCCCAAGCTGTCAGAGTGAGTGAAGAGAGGCACCAGAGTGTGCTGGGCAACACAAGTTCAAAAATAATGACAGGCTGAAGCAGATAATAGCAGTGTTATTTTCAGCTGTTTAAAAAGACAACGGAGAATTACATATTTCACAGTTATTATTTTTTTGTAGGACCTTTCCTTAACACATTGATATTCATAGCATTGTAAAATGCATGTGGAAGAAAAGCACTACTATTATTCACATTGTGAATGGTAAAGTTCCTCGACCTGCAAACAGAATACATAATATTAGATCATTTATTGAAATGGGGGCCTCTGTGATTAAATAACTAATAAAACAATTTTATCTCATTGCAAGATTAAGATGATTATTTTTGTCAGGAAGATGTCACACATGATTAAAACATCAGTGAAATACTATTGTGGAGTAAAACAGTATCTATTATCAATAACAGTATAGATTTATCTAGAAAACAGTTAAATAACTTTTAAAATTTGAGAAAACCTGTTATTCCATGTATAAAATGGTGTGCATGACATTCTTCTTGATGCACAGTAAATATTAGTTGGTCACGATTCTTCACAGGGTTGTACAGTGGAGAAGTTGTCTGTAGTTCTGCCTCACAGTGGGACCATCCCTGATTTGATTGGGGACCTATTTATTTTTCTTAATATGGTTTGCATGTTCTTTCTTACACATGTTTTTTTTTTAAATAAATATAATATATTTATTTATTTACTATTATTATTTATTTCATTTATATATAACATGGATGTTAGGTGAACTGTTGTCTCTAAATTGATTGTGGGAGTGAATTTGTGTTAGTTTTAACCCTGAAGCAGACTGGGGGCTTTGTTCAGGATGTACCCCAGTGTCTCCCATAGCTGAGATCAGCTCCCCTCAACCCTGTGATGGATAAAGTGGTATAGAGGAGGGGATTTTTCACAAAAGCATGCTGGAAAAGCCTTCTTGTCACCTGCATGAATGGACTTCTACAACAAACCATACTCTAACTACTCAAATTATCAGTTTTTTTTTTTTTTTTATCCTGTCTTCTCATGTATTGAGTTGTGAGGTTAATGGTGCTTGTGATGTACTTGAGGTGCTGCATGCAGTGCAAACACCACAGTGATTTATCAACAACGTGCTCATTGTTTTTGCAGATAACCACTGCTATTCGTCCTTGCAGCTGCATATGACTGGCAATTGACATGCACACAAGCGGCAGAAACACCAACACAGCAGTAACAGGAAGCTCCTTAGAGATTGCTTTTTAATACCCATATTGATTTTAGATTGCTTTTGAACCTGTGGTTTTGAATGGGATCTCTGACTCCGAGCATTGATTTTCTTTTTTTATTTCAGTAAATATCAGTTAATCTTCATCCCCATAATGGCTGCTTTGCTACATCAAAGCGATCACTTCAGTGGAGCACATTGTTATTGTAACGGATATAAATTGTGGCGAAAGCTTCAAAAATAAGATATGACAGGCAATGGGTTAGAGTCTTCTTGTACAAATCAGATACAATCACAATTACCACAAATATAAGTACTGCCACACACAAACACACACCTGGATGTATGACTCTCACAATTATTTTCTTTTTCTCCCCAGTTTCAATAATAGCTGGTAACCGTGTCTCTTCCTGCATGGGTCTGTCATGTTCTCCCGGAGCAGCATCAAACTGCTCGATAGAGCTGAGAAATTACAGAGGAGCATAGAGGGAGAGCGCAAGAAGGCAAGAGAAGAGAAGAGGCCTCAGATGAAAAGCCAGTGACAGCAGCTTTAATCACCAGAGCGCAGGTATTTGTTCTGTCAGCAGAAAAGAGAGCATCACGAAGGGAGGTGTGGATTCACAACATGGCTGATATGAGCCATCCTGCCTCTGTGGACAAACTTGTGTATGTGTGTGTCTGTGTGTGTGTGTGGATCTAGGCCAGAAACACTTACAAGGCAACGCACACGCAGTACCTGTACAGTTGTGAAGGTTTGTCTCAATGGATGAATCCACACGAGAGGAGCCCTGTCTCGCCTTCTCACCTCCCTCCCCAGTCCTCCTATCCGTCACCCTCGGCCTCTAGCGATTCTGGCTCAATTGGTGGCAATCATTCACACCCAGTACAGGATACTGATGGATGCAGGTCAACCTTTTGGATTCCCAGACACTCTCGCACGGGGAGAGCGAACAGGAAGCAGAGGAAGTGCGGAGTCCTTTATAATGTCGCTGGATTCCTGCAGAGTGTGAAATCATTGTGACTGCAGAGAGTTCAGTCCGAGGTTAAAGTCTTAGATTTGTTTGATAATGCGAGGCCTTAAAAGAACAATTAAGAGTGAACCATTTATGAAAGTGTGAAATTATTAAGTTATTGCAAAAATGACAGAAGGCTAAACTGTTTTTGTCTTGTAGCTGTTGTACATTTTGCTTTGCAATGCATAAAGCTTTAATAGCGGGAAGTGAACCGGTTTGCTATTTACATAGTTTCTATGCAATCGTATAAACAGGGTTAACCACCTCTGCCCATCAATCAAATCAGACACTCGTCTTTACATGACGGCATTTTTACTGGGTCCTTTTGGGTTGCTTATGTTTCATATAGGTAGTTACTTGACATCGTAGACAGTCTGACACAAATATAATACTTGTCATAAATACAGCTGAAGGAGCCTTGGCCTCTGAAGTTCCCTTTGGGGTGTTTTCATGCCAGCGGTTTTCAAGTATATTTGTCTCTGTCAAATCTTTTTGAAAAAGTTCCAGTAAGAATGAAAAGATACGAAAGTGTACGATATAGACAAAAAGTGTAGCGTGCAACCTCATCCTGACAATCCAACTATCACTCTTATTTAAACTTTAACTATTGATAAACTGCAGTTGGATAGTTAAATGAGTTGACTTTTAGATGTGCTATATTCCTCTTAAGCTATCTTAGTCACCTTAAACATTTATCGTTACACCATCATGTATACATGCATGTCTATCAAAACATGTGGATCAAAACACTGTATATCAGCTGTATACCACACATAGTAGAAGCCTGCTATCTGTTGTCTGCAACATGATAGAGAAATAGGATAAGAGTGATAAAGCATGGGTCTTATCCTACCAGTTGGATATACACACACACAAAACCCCCACAAAAAGAGATGTTATGGTTACAGTATGGTTTTTACAATAAGGTTGTAACAGTGATTAATTTATATCAAAACATTTAAAAAGATTTTAAAATGTCTTCCTGTTTGATGCACACATTCTCCCACCCTGATCTCCTTCGCTCTGGTAATAATTGTCACCGCTTTTGTGAAAGGCAAGGCACTGCGGCCTAATATTGATGCTATGTGCAGTTGAACATCTTTACTGTTTCTGTCAGTAGGAATGAGACAGTTCAGGATTGTCAGTCATCTCCTGTTAAACAGAAGTTGAGTGAAAAAGTAACTCAATGGCAGAGCATAAAACAATAAGCCAAACCTTTGACTTGGTGGTAGTGCAAGATTCAAATGAAATTTATTTAAAAGCCTTGCTGGGCTATTTTGGTGGGAGACATCCGATAAACACGCTGCTCATATTCAGATAATGAGCACCAGCAAAAAAAGTGACCTTGGTTTTAAGGTCAGTATTTGTATAGCATTGTCAGATGCATATCTGGAGGACATGATGAAAGGTGGTGGCATACAAATAGGTTAACCTATTTACAAAAGTCACTACTTTTTATAGGTCATATTCTCTACAGCACATAATGAGTCATGCTCGGTGAGTCACTCGTAGCCCAACAGCTGATAATGGTGCCTTTCATTCTTTCCAGCCCACCTCTGCCAGTCGCGGTGCTCAGAGAGGAGCTTACGCAGGAGCGCAAAAGCCAGGAGTTCATAGCTATGGATTATTCCCACTAATGGCTAAGACCTTCTGCAGTGGCAGCAGCCAAGCGCATTGCAGGGACTCTGCATTTTGTATTCATGAGATGAGCAAAGACAGAAGAGAAAGTGTGTGTGTGTGTGAGAGAGAGAGAGAGAACAAATGAAGGGAAGAGAGTGAGAAGATTGGAACAGGAAGCCCTCACCACCATCCTCCCATTCATGCCTCAAAGAGCTTGCAATTGTCATCAAGAGAGAAGCTATCAGCCATGGGTTTGGTGGTGTGCAGTGCAGATCAATGAACCAGT